>CAUYQV010062071.1:0-13788 GCA_963574575.1 Galagoides demidoff
GGGAGAAACACTCCAAGAGAAGAAATAGAACTCCTTTATTTCTACCCTGAGGCGGATTCTAAACATGGAGGTGAAATGATTTCATATTTGCATAGAAGTCTCAGCTGGAGTGCTTAATTCAAATGAAGGAGGTGAAAAATGTGTGTGGCGCTCACACTCTGATCAACTAGCTGATGTACCTTTAACTCTGCCTTTAGAAACTAAAAGTACACAGCCTGTCTTTTGGTAACAGTGAAATGCCCAACTTAGTGTCTGAAACTGTGAAATGGTTCTGAAAAACTATGACTTCATTATGAGCTCAGAAAATTCTGTCACATTCCCTGATATTTTAATAGAAGGCCATTTTGCACATATGTATTTTTTTTGAGGAGGAGGAGGAGAGTAGGAATTGAGAGATATCTTGAACAAATAAAAGGGTAAATTATTTCTTATGATGTTCGTGAAAGTTGAAGAGAGTCAACAGATACCTTTGACATCCAAAAGAAATGAGTCACAAATGCAAGCCACATATTTAACTACAATTTTTAGCAGTCACGTTAACAAAAAAGGGAAGTGAATTTTAATTTTATAAATATATGAAGAAATAACCAATTTTATTCTTTAGAAATAGTCTCAAA
Organism: Galagoides demidoff; assembly: GCA_963574575.1. Lineage (NCBI taxonomy): Eukaryota > Metazoa > Chordata > Mammalia > Primates > Galagidae > Galagoides > Galagoides demidoff. Next base: position 618 of record CAUYQV010062071.1, read on the forward strand.
AGATTCAGGATCAAGAGTTCATGTAGGCAACAATATTGCAATACTAATCATTTCTTGCAGCAGTCTTGTGAGTCTGTATACCACAGGTGCCAAAACCATGTAATAATATATGTTCTTTAATTCTATCTTTGAAAAATATTATCAACACTAAATTCAATATAAAATATCAATGAGATATTTTACATTCTCATTTTCATAATAAGTCTCTCAATCCACGGTCCTTTGTAAACTTACAGCACATCTTAATTTGGATTACCCTTATTAAAATTACTCAGTAGCCACGGATGGCAATCGGTTACTCTACTGGATAGTGCAAAAAATAAAGTGAATATTCTAGAGCAATGGTCCCCAGGGATGGTTTCATGGAGGACAATTTTTCCATGGTGGGGTGGATAGCCATGTTGTAGGGGAGGCTGAGCCCCTAACAGACTGTGGGTGGTGGGTGGTACAAGTCTGGGACCCCCAGGTTGGGGTCCAAGTGCTCTCAAGCACTTTTGGGTCTGTCTCTGACAGTAAGGTTCCATTAGTTGGAGTGTAATTTTTGAATTCATCATAATTATAGTTATAGTCTTAATTAAAAAGTCTTAATTAAAAAGAAGCCCAAAAATATACCCCAGGTTAAACGTGAAAATATAGAAGCTATATTCAAGTAGACTAGGTATTAATATCAGACTCGCCTCTTATTAGCTCTGTTTCCAACATATCTATGCAGTTTCCTCTCTAAAGCAGAGAGAATTTCCACCTATTTTTTAGGTTCTCATGCTCTTAAGAATTAAGGAGTAGGACTCGGCGCCTGTGGCTCAATCGGCTAAGGCGCCAGCCACTTACACCTAAGGTGGCAGGTTCGAATCCCCAGCCTGGGCCCACCAAAACAATAATGATGGCTGCAACCAAAAAATGGCCGGACGTTGTGGCAGGTGCCTGTGGTCCCAGCTACTTGGGAGGCGGAGGCAGGAGACTCGCTTGAGCCCAGGAGTTGGAGATTGCTATGAGCTGTGATGCCATGGCACTCTACCCAGGGGGATAGCTTGAGGCTCTGTCACAAAAAAAAAAAAAAAGAATTAAGGAGTAGTTCCCCATGTGATTTCTTTAGTTAATGTCTGATACATGGTGGGCAATCATTCTATAAAAAATAATCTCATTTATATTATCTCATATTTTTGTTATATTTATCAGCATTTTTCTGGTGGTATAAACATTTGAGAGTCTCTATTATTTTCATTTGGTTAAGAACGTGTTTGTCTTACTTGTTTCAACAAAATTGTTTCCAGAGATCATAAGCATATAATTATTTTCTATTATGCTATAATCATTCAAGCCTATTGCTTATTGAAAACCTCTCTAATTGATTTGTGGCATCTCACAAAGTTTGTGTGAGCGTGTGTGGGTGTGTATGTGTGTAGACCCGAAATGTTTAATGACTCTTAATTTCCTATGACTACAACAACCCTTAGCTTGAAAATTCCACAGACTGAACCAGGTTGAATGGTGTTACGTTCCACAAACAGTGGCAACATCCATTAAACTTTTGGAAATGACTCTGGTTCACACGGACCGTCATCTGTATTCATGTGTGGAGGCTAACAACGCCATCCAGGATAGCTTAAAATAGAAAAGACAAGAGGAGGCAAAATATATATATTTAGGAAGATGCAATTGTGCAATTGAGCTGAATCTGGAGTCAGTGATTCTAATTAATCAAAATAGACCCAGGGCTTTATTAGCAAAAGTAATATTAAATTAATAGCAAGTCCCTAGAAATCATAGTGAAGAGCTTATTTGGATGGCAATTTTGTTAATTGCTAAATGATGAAGGAGAAAAATAATTGTTTAATGAATTTTAATAAGAAAAAGACAACCCAGCATTTCTCTCCTAAATGTCCATATGCAAATTCAACCACTCTGACACTCTCTACTTCACGGATATTTAATAAACTCTAAGGATATGTAATGAGCGCAGAGTCCAAGGCTGGTGTGTGTGATTCATCCCATCCTCTAACTCTCCTTCCTGCCTATTTGATTTTTGAAGGCTTTCATTTCCACATATTCACATAGCTGTTGGCAGAATGACAAGAATAGAAGTCAACTTTTGTTAAAAAAATAATAATAAGTTCATAAAGCAACGGGAGCTGAAAGGATTAAGCCCTCTTTCAGAAGACCTCATTTCCCTGAAATATTTGGCAGGACTTTAAAACACCGCTACCTACTGATGAGAACCCTGGCATAGAAATACAGTTGGAATACTGAGTTAGGAGATCTGGCTTCCGGTGCATGGCTCAATAATTCAGTAAGTCTTGCATTTTGTTTTAGTGCTAAGTCGCATGGATCTTGGCCCAGCTTGTCAACTGTTTGATGTCACCTAATCTACGCAACCTCAATAATTCTTCTCTTTTTCTTCTCTAAAAATGAGACTATTAGAAGCTGGCTCTGGGTGATCTGAAAAATAATCGAGATACTACTCCAAAGTGTGTCTGGACAATGCTTGGTTATAGTCAGTGTTCTGGGTTTGCTTTTTTTCTTTTCTCCTGTCCCTCTTTGTCCCCTGGGAAAGTTATGACATTAAACTCTATGTAAGTTGGAATTTCTTTTTTTGTTTGTTTGTTTGTTTTTTGTTTTCTGAGACAAAGTGAAACTCTGTCACCCTGGGCAGAGTACCAATGCATCTTTGTAACTAACAGCAACCTCAATCTTTTTGCTTCAACCTCCAGAGCAGCTGGGCCCGACTAGTTTTTCTTTTTTTAGTAGAGACCCGGTCTTCCTCTCAATCATGCTCAGGCTGGTCTCAAACTCCCGAGCTCATGCAGTCCTCCTGCCTCAGCTTGCCAGTGCTAGGATTACAGGCTTGAACCGTCATGTGTGACAGGAAATTGAGTTTTTTTCAAAGCATATTGCATCCACTATTTTTCCTTCCCTTCCTCATGTTCCCCCCCAAAGCCAGGGTTCAGATGTCTGCTTTCCTTCCTATCTCCATTCAGAGTAATTGGTCTCACCAAAGTCCCCAAATAGCTAGTTGCTAAATGTGAGATTTTAGTTTGTTATTCATAATACAAAATGGAGAAGAAGGAATAGTCACAGTAAAGATCCAGAGATCTTTAACAGTCATAGTAAAGATCCGGAGACCTTATCAACATGGCAGCCACCTATGAAGGGAGGAGGCGGAGAAGAGATTAATGTGACTTGCCATTTTGAATTGGGCAGCCTTCTGAAAAGATACTCAGATTCATAGGAGTTTTGATTGAGTACATTGGGGGTGGAGAAGAGGGAAGAAGTTCATTTTTTAATATCCAAGCACACTCCACAGAATGTTTTCCAAGTTAATGTTTTCAGTAGAACATCTCTTGTTTTTATTTTCAGATTACTATGAGGGTACAAATGCTTATATTTCATTGTTTTCATCTCCACGGTAAAGTTCAAGTCACTAGGAGCCCTTCACCCAGGGGGGCGTGCCGAACACTCTCACATTGCGCAGGTTAGATGAGATGCCGCCAATCACCCTCCCTACTCTCCCTCCCCTCTCCGTCCTCTCCCCTCCTCCTTACTAGACTATAATAGTGTTTTTTTTTCTTTTGTGTGGGTGTGCAGCTTATATATTGCTTTCCTATTAGCAGTGCCTCTTTTCATTCTTGTGATAGTTTACTAAGAAGAATGTGTTTCATCTCCATCCAGGTAAACACAGAAGATGTAAAGTCTTCATCTTTTCTCATGTCTGAATAGTACTCTGTGGTAGACATACAGCACAGTATATAAACAGCACAGTTTGTCAATCCATTCATGGGTTATTGTCCATTGAGTTGCTTCCACATCGTGGCAATTGTGAATTGAGCTGCAGTAAACATTCTGCTACACATGTCCAAGTGGTAAAGTGAATTTTGTTCTTCTGGGTAGATACCTAGTAACGAGATTGCAGGATCAAATGGAAGGTTGACTTTTTTTTTTTTTTTTAGAGATAGAGTCTTAAGCTGTTGCCCTTGGTAGAGTGCCATGACATCATGGCTTACCGCAAACTCCAACTCTCAGATGTAAGCAATCCTCTTGCTTCAGTTTTTCTACTTTAGTAGAGTCTTGCTTTTTGTTCAGACTGGTCTTGAACTTGTGAGCTCAAGCAAGCCACCCCCCTCCCACAGTGCTAGGATTACAGGTGTGAGCCACTGCGCCCAGCTGGAAGGTTGACTTTTTAATGTTCAACTTTATAGAATGCCTGTATCTCAGTTTACCTTGTTTTATTTTATTTCGGCTAATACTTAACATGGGAAAAATATATTTACATCACCTCTGTGTGATAGGTTGATGTAAATAGATGGGTTTCTCCCCGTTTCTCTCATTCCCAAATGCTGGTGGTGATGTTTTACAAATCTTCCTTTTCTCAATTTCGTATATTACAGATAAGAAATTCTACAGAAGTCCATATGACTTGTGTAGAAAACAGTGTTGGAAATCCTAGATAATATCTGTAATATATTTAAAACTGGTTTTGGATATAACAGAGTAAGCAGCTACATAAATGTTGATTCAGTAGCTTCCCTCATATTACTTATCCAATGCCTCAATTTGAAATTGCATGACATCATTATGTCTTATTTAAAATTATAGAACATCTTAGTAAAAAGTAGTAATGTACCTAATTTTGCATAGTATCAATTATATCATCCTGCAATATTAGCTCACATTGGCATAATATTATTTTTAAATTTCTCTTTTGTCGTTCAGGTAACCAATGTTTGAAGTTTGCATTTAAATTTGTTCTTTTACAAGTGAAACTCTCTAAGAGTAGAATCAGAACGTTTTAAAACTATAACTGAGAAAATGACATGAAGGCTGTGTTGATCAGTTTGATGGAAGTATTTCAGATTGCATGTGAAAACCCCAAACTGTACCCCAGAAGGGCATTAATGTACATAGTTACCATTCAATAAAATTAAAAAAAAAAAAGATCTAAGGTCAGAAATGTCATTTTGCTGTAGTGGGGTAGTTTGGGGGCATGAGTGGGACTCGTACAGGAGCAGGTCTTTCTCACAGTTCTCCAACTGCTCCCTAAGTTAGATCGAGGGATTGGGAAAATAAAGCTGATCTCCCATAGCCTGGATAGTCTGATTCCCCAGTGGGAAAGTGAAGCACAGAAAGACACTCATTACCCTCTCCTGTAACAGGGATTCATTTTTGTTGATCCTGCCTTGAAGGTTTCCTGTTTGCCTCCTCCTTCACAGAATTTAGACTTTACTTTTGTTGAAAACCTGTGTTCCCCCTTGGATGATACAGTCAATGTGTAATTGTCTGTGCACTGTTTTGATTTCTCTAAGTGGATAAGGAATGCTACTAGTCAGCCATATTGGCCAAAAAAAAACCTCAGCAATTTCTATAATTACTAAAGGCTGTGCAATTTTAAATGAAGTGTCCATTGTGGGGTATAATGGTAAACTGTGACCCCTTTTATAATGAAAGAATAACAGGTATATAGGAGAACCAAGATCCCCATTACAAGATCTCACAGTTTCCATTCTAATGGCAGGTAGTGTCAGATATCAGTGGTTGGACTATTTCAGCGGTTGCTGGACCAACTCACAGGGTGTCTTTGGGCCTATCCCAGTCATTCAAATCAATGCCCTTTACCCTCTTTTTCTTCTAGCAGATGACTAAGAGGACACACCCCAGAAGTTGCAGCTCTCTGTCTCCCACTTTACTGAGAACAAGGAGAGAAGTTAACTGCATCTACTGACACAGGCCTGAAACACCAGGAGAAAACAGCTGGGAGTCTTGTGGTGCTGAGCAGGGTTCCAGGGCCCATTGATAATTCAGAATAGCTAGCATCTCTCTGGTTCTGACCTGGAAGTTCCTTCTCTAATATCACAGCATGACCCATGTTTCTTTTCTCACTGCAGAGTTTTTCTGAGGTTTGGTGTGGTAGCTACTAGGCACAGGGAGCTATTTAACTTCAAATAAATTAAAATGTAATAAAATTAGAATTTCAGTGCTATAGTAAAACTTGTCACATGTCAAGTGCTTAGTAGCCATGGGCAGCTGCTAGTTTCCATATTGGGCAGCATGGAGCAATCCCAGCTCTGCAGGAAGTAGTTAGGGCCACTGAAGGACAAGGAGGGCAGGTTCTGCAGAAGCCAATTTGTCCAGCTCCTCCCCTCACTTCCTCTTTGCTCCTTTCTCAGTATCCTGCTGCATTGCCGGAAAAATCAGAGAAGGGTGCAGGACACAGATCTTTCAGGTAAGGGAAAAGGGGTTACGTGTGTGTGTGTGATTTGGACAGAAGTGGCTACTCCCTGGGTGTGTACCCTAAATCTCCTGGAAAACTTGCTCTCAGAATAGATTTCTTGCTATTTTCTGTTTCCTGTTCCTGTTGACTTTTAGCTGAAATATGTTTTAAAGATTGAAACCTACAAATTAATGCCTCTTCCAGGGACTGCTGTGCAGAGAATACTTATTTTACAAATAAATGAGTCCTTTCATTCATTACAAAATGTCTAAGTATACTTTCATTCTTTCTGGAATAAATTTGAGTGAAGAAACAGAATTTGTGCCGGTGAGCTGGTGAAAAGAAGAATGATTGGGCTATGTAGGGGTCTCAGATCAGCATGCAGTCCCCCAAAACCTGCACATAGGTCAGGAATGGAAGGTATGTAGTCTGAGGTTTTGTCACTAATGAAGCTATCTCCTCATGGACAGTCCTTTCCTGGGTTACCAGAACTTGAACTCTCCTGAGGGGGCAGTAGGAGGAAGATGCCACCTGTGTGATGCCCTACAGTTCAGAAGAATCTGGGGACCATTGGATGGTTGTTCTTAGAGGGAGTGGAACTCAGCCACCTGAGGTCCTAAGATCAACAAAAATATTTGAAAATTGAATTATGAGGTTGACTTTCTTGCACTCCCTTCATACTAGGTACCTAATGATCAGATATTTGACCATTTTTTGAATTCTGTACTGTGGGTAACAGAAACTTCTTTCATGCAAGCATGACATTGTGTTAGTGATAATTTCTGGCTCTAAAGAAATTTACTTCCCTTTAAGCAAAAAGTGTCCTTCCCCAAATTACTATGTTTCCAGCCCTTTCATCTCATTCTATCCTTTTCTCCTACTATAGAGCAGATGGCATCTGCCATTCCATTCAGTGTAGGTTGTGGCTTAAAGGACTCCCCACACAAACACACTCTCACCCCCTGTTGCTCAAGGTAGGCCCTGTGACTTCACTTATGCACTTTGGGTGATTTGAATCAATTTTACATTTAAATAGCAGCATAAATCAGCACTACCTCCTATAGGAAAATTTTCCTCCCTGCCTTTAACCAGACACAGAGTCAAAATCTCAATATCTTGAAAACTATACATTTGGGTGAATTATATGCACCTAAACCATGGCTCCTTACCCCCTGCTCTTTTTATCCTATAAAGGATAGAATGTTTAGATCAAGTGCTGATGAAGTTTCTGTCCATATTTCCACACCCTGATACTTAGCCTGGGTCAGCTTCGTTTTACCCCAAATAGTTCATATCTGGCTTACTTCTGAGACCCAGTGTTGGCTATGATGAGCTTTTGGAACAGAGGATTTCAGGCAATGTGCACACTCTCACATAGTCTCATGCAGTATTCAGTACCTAGCCCATGTCATAGCCTTGTCAGATACCAGTGCTCCTCTCATTGAGTCACTTATGGATTGAAAACCTCAGAAGAGAATTCTAGTAAATTCTTGGGGAAGCTGGAGCTAAACTATAAGTCCAGATTATTTTTTTGTTCCTGGGAGTTTTTATCTAATAGTGGTTTGGGGGCCTTTTCTTATGCAACTAGGTTTGTTCTTACTTACTCTATCAATAAAACATTTGACTGAGTTTTTTTTTTTTTTTTTTTTTTTTTAGACAGGGTGTTACTCTGTTGCCCTGGGTAGAATACGATAGCTCACAGCAACCTAAAATCTCTTGGGCTCAGGTGACACTCTTGCCTCAGTCTTCTCAGTATCTGAGACTACAGGCACTCACCACAACATCCAGGTAGTTGTTTTATTTTTTTCTATTTTTAGTAGAGATGGGGTCTCACTCTTGCTAAGGCTGGTCTCCAACTCCTGAGCTCCACGGATCCACCCTCCTGGGCCTCCCAGAGGGATAGAATTATAGACATGAACCACTGCATCCAAAGATTTTTCTAATTTTGTCCTCTACTTCTTTATTTCTTTAGACAATTATCTCCCCAAATGGTGGATGTTTTAATATAATTATTGGTGTGGGTCTTAATTATTTTTATTTGCCTAATTCTTCTTATTATTTCATAATTTCTTTCTCTCCTTATAATTGTCTTTATATACAATTAAGTTGAGGCACTTAGGCTCCTTTTTACATCATAATAGTGTTAAATTGTTCATAACCTCTAGATTTACCACATCTGAAAACTCCCAGAGTATCTTTTCTTCTATAATACATGCTGGCAGAATGTATCATAGGAAAGGTTGAAGGAAACTGCTTACTACTCCTCAAAATTACACACCCACACACACACATCCCCATGGATAGATATCTCAACCCCAAGAAACCAAAAGCAAAGAAGGTCACTTTCTTTTTTTTTCTTTTTTGAGACAGAATCTCATTCTGATTGATGCCCTTGGTAGTGCCATGGCATCAGAGTTCACAGCAACCTCAAATTTTGGTCTCAAGCTATCCTCTTGCCTCAGCCTTCCAGATAGCTGAGACTACAGCTGCCCTCCATAATGCCCACCAGTTTTTTCTATTTTTAGTAGAGACAGGGTCTCATTCTTGAGCAGGTTGGTCTTGAACTTCTGAGCTCAAGCATTCCACATGTCTTGGACTCCAATAGTGCTAGGATTACAAATGTGAGCCACTGCTCCCAGCCAAGGTCACTCTCTGACTTCCGGCTCTGCAGCATTTCTTAGAAGGATCTACTCCAAATTGTAAGGCTGAATTCTAACCTATCCCACTGTCTCCAGTAGGGTAGAGAAAGGCTTCTTCACATAAAGTCACTGATTCTTTTTAGTGTCGAAGGAGATAGCTAACTTTCTCTGCAGGTCCCTCTGCTTGCCCACAAAGACTCAGATCAGGATGCCCAAAGAGTTAGGATTACTCAGAATCAGTAAGTTCAATGGAACATAGGTCTTATGGTAACAGCAGCTAGACAGTACAATACTGTTAAAACTCTAGATACAATAAACACTAAACTTCCAAAACCTAATATGAGAGTGAGGAGTTTCTAGAATGAAACCAGGAAAAATAAAAATCCAGAGAGTTTAGTATACAAAGTCCTCTTTTGCCCTCAGAGTATTTTCAGATCAAGTAGAAACAGTTTAAAAATGGAACCACAATTTGGGATTTGGTAGTCATAAAGGGCAATCAAGGTAAAAGTGAAAGGCCATAAACCGTCTAAAATAGAGTCTCTCATCCTCACCTTACTTTTACAAAGAACCCCTAAGTGTTAATTCTCAGACGTAGATAGTTTTGTATTGCTACATAACAATTTACCATAAACTTGGCAACTTGAAACATACATTTATTATCCCACAATTTCTGTGGATCAGGAGTCCAAGCATGGCTTACATGGATCCTGTGGCTCAGGGTTTCACAAAACTGAAATTAAGGCATCGGAGATGCTGCCATTCTCAGCTCAAGCTCAGAGTCCTTTTCCAAGTCCATTCAGATTATTGGCATAGTTCAGTTCCTTGTGTTATAGGATGGAGGCCCTGGGTTCCTAGAGGAAAGGCAATTCAAAACATGGATGTTGGTTTCTTCAAAGCCAAAACAATTATCCTTTGCTTTTACGGGTTTTTTGATTTAAATTTTTTTTATTAAATCATAGCTGTGTACATTAAGGCAATTATGGGGTACAATGTGTTGGTTTTATATACAATTTGAAATACTTTCATCAAATTGGTTAACAAAGCCTTCACCACATATTCTTAGTTATTGTGTCAAGACATTTATATTCTACACTTAGTAAATTTAACATGTACCCTTGTAAAATATACCACAGGTGTAGTCCCACCAGTTACCCTCCCTGCACTCATTTTCCCCTTCGCCTCCCCTCCCTCTTCTATTTCCCCTTCATCTTGGGCTGTAGTTGGGTTATAGCATTCATATGGAAGTGTGGGTGCTTATAAATTGGTTTCATAGTAGGGCTGAGTACCTTGGATACTTTTTCTTCCATTCTTGAGATACTTTGCTAAGAAGAATATGTTCCAGCTCCATCCATGTAAACATAAAAGAGGTAAAGTATCCATCTTTTTAAGGCTACATAATATTACATGATGTACATATACCACAATTTATTGATCCATTCATGGGTTTATGGGCACTTGGGCTTCTTCTATGACTTAGCAATTATGATTTGGGCTGCAATAAACATTCTGGTGCAAATGTCTGTTATAATGTGATTTTTGGTTTTCTGGATATATACCAAGTAGAGAATTGTAGGATCCAATGGCAGGTCTATTTTTAGATCCCTAAGGGATCTCCAAATATCTTTCCAAAAGGAACACTTCTGCATTCCCACCAGCAGTGAAGAAGTGTTTCTCCACATTCATGCCAACATCTCTGGTTTGGGGATTTTGTGATGTGGGCTAATCTTACTAGAGTTAGATGATATCTCAAAGTGGTTTTGATTTACATTTCTCTGATGATTAAGGATGATGAGCATGTTTTCATTTGTCTGTAGGCCATATGCCTGTCTTCTGCAGAGAAATTTCTATACAAGTCACCTGCCCACACTGAGATGGGATCACTTGTTCTTTTCTTGCTATTACATTTGAGTTCTCTGTGGATTCTGGTTAAACCTTTGTCGGAGACATAACCTGCAAATATCTTCTTCCATTCTGAGGGCTGTCTGTTTGCTTTACATACTGTGTTCTTGGCTGTCAGAAGTTTTTTAGTTTGATCAGATCCCAGCAATGTATTTTTGGTGTTGCTTCAATTGCCTGGGTGGTTCTCCTCATAAAATTCTCCCATGCTGATTTCTTCAGTGTCTTAAGTTTAAATCTTTTATCCAGTGAGAGTCTATCTTTGTTAATGGTGAGAGGTGTGGGTCCAGTTTCAGTCTTCTACAGGTCACCAGCCAGTTTACCCAGCACCATTTGTTAAATAGGGAGTCTTTTTTCTACTGAATGTTCTTGATTGGCTAATCGAAGATCAAATAATGGTAAGTAGCTGGGTTCATTTCTTGGTTCTCTATTCTTTCTGTTACACATATCTACCTCTCTGTTTTTATGCCAATACCATACTGTTTTGATCACTATTGATTTATAGTACATTCTGAGGTCTGGTAGGGTGATTCCTCCTGCTTTGTTTTTATTTCTGAATAATGTCTTGGCTAATCGAGTTTTTTTCTGATTCCTTATGAAACAAAGTATTATTTTTTGAGGTCTTTAAAGTATGACAGTGGTGCTTTAATAGCGATTGCATTAAAATTTTATATTGCTTTGGGTAGGATGGACATTTTAGCAATGCTGATTCTTCCAAGAAATGAGCATGGTATGTTTTTCCATTTGTTGACATCGTTAGGTATTTCTTTTCTCAGAGTTTCGTAGTTCTCATTATAGAGATCTTTCACATCCTTTGTTAGGCAAACTCCCAAATAGTTCATCTTCTTTGGCAACTACTGTGAAGGGAATAGAGTCCTTGACTGTTTTTTCAGCTTGACTATTGTTGGTATATGTAAAGGCTACAGATTTGTGCGTATTTATTTTGTAACCTGAGACACTGCTTGATCACTTCTAAGAGTTTTGTAGTTAAATCCCTGGTGTTTTCCATCATCTGCAAAGAGTGAAAGTTTGATCTCCTCTGACCCTATATGGATACCCTTAATCGCCTTTTCTTCCCTAATTGCAATGGCTAAGACTTCCATTACAATGTTAAAAAGCAGTGGAGACAACCTTGCCTGGTTTCTGATCTGAGTGGAAACAATTTCAATTTGACTCCATTCAATACCACATTGACTGTGGGTTTGCTGTAGATGGCCTCTATCAGTTTAAGAAATGTCTTTTCTATATCTATTTTCTTAAGTGTTCTGATCATAAAAGATTCTGGATATTATCAAAAGCTTTTTCTCATCAATTGAGAGAATCATATGGTCTTTGTTTTATATTTTGTTTATGTGATGTATTATATTTGTAGATTTGTGTATATTGAACCATCCATGAGACCCTGGGATAAAAACAACTTGGTCATGGTATATAATTTGTTTGATGTGTTGTTGGACTCTGTTTGCTAGGATCTTATTGAATATTTTTGCATCTATATTCATTAAAGATATTGGTCTATAATTTTCTTTTCTTGTTGGGTCTTTTCCTAGTTTGGGGATCAGGATGATATTTGCTTCATAGAATGTGTTGGGAAGTATTCTTTCTTTTTCTATGCTTTGGAAAAGGTTATGTAATATAGATATTAGTTCCTCTTTAAAGGTTTGGTAGAATTCTAATGTGAAGCTGTCTAGTCCCAGACTCTTCTTTTTTAGGAGATTTTGTATAGTTGATGCTATTTCAGTACTTGATAGAGGTCTATTCAACATTACTAATTCTTTCTGGGTAAATCTAGAAAGGTGGAGTGCTTCCACGTATTGGTCAATTTCTTTCAGATTTTCACATATCTGAGAATAGAGTTTTTTGTAGTATTCATTAAGAATTATTTGAGTTTCTGAGGTGTCTGTTGCTATTTCACCTTTGTCATTTTTGATTGATGAAATTAGGGATTTTAATTTTCTATTTCTGGTTAGGTTGGCCAAAGGTTTATCAATTTTGTTAAACTTTTCAAAAAAAACAACTTTTTGATTCATTGATCTTTTGAATAATTCTTTTGGTTTTGATTTCATTTAGTTCAGTTCTAATTTTATTTATTTCTTTTCTTCTGCTGGGTTTGGGGTGAGGGTGTTCTTCCTTTTCCAGTTGCTTAAGGTGTTCCATTAAGTTGTTGACTTCCTCTCTTTCCATTCTCCTAAGGAAGGCTTGCAGTACTATAAATTTCCTTCTTAGGACTGTCTTTGTATCAGAGGTTCTGATAATTCATGTCTTCATTATCATTCTGTTCCAAAAACTTGGTAATTTCCTTCTTTTTTTTTTTAATTGAATGGTAACTATGTACATTAATGCACTTCTGGGGTACAGTGTGGGGTTTTCACATTCAATCCGAAATACTTCCATCAAACTGATCAACACAGCCCTCATGTCATTTTCTCAGTTA
>CAUYQV010062072.1:0-11895 GCA_963574575.1 Galagoides demidoff
ATTCTACTACAAAACTCTTAGAAGTGATCAAGGAATACATTAGTGTCTCAGGTTACAAAATCAACACTCATAAATTGGTAGCCTTTATATATACCAACAATAGTCATGCTGAAAAAACAGTCAAGGACTCTATTCCATTCACGGTAGTGCCAAAGAAGATGAAATATTTGGGAGTTTACCTAACAAAGGATGTGAAAGATCTCTAGAAAGAGAACTATGAAACTCTAAGAAAAGAAATAGCTGAAGATGTTAACAAATGGAAGAACATATCATGCTCATGGCTGGGAAGAATCAACATTGCTAAAATGTCCACAGTACCCAAAGCAATATACAATTTTAATGCAATCCTCATTAAAGCTCCACTGTCATACTTTAAAGATCTAGAAAAAATAATACTTTGTTTTATATGGAATCAGAAAAAAACCTCAAATAGCCAAGACATTACTCAGAAATAAAAACAAAGCAAGAGGAATCGTACTACCAGAACTCAGACTATACTATAAATTGATAGTGATCAAAACAGCATGGTACTGGTACAAAAACAGAGAGGTAGATGTATGGAACAGAATAGAGAACCAAGAGATGAACCCAGCTACTTACCATTATTTGATCTTTCACAAGCCAATTAAAAACATTGAGTGGGGAAAACATTCCCTATTTAACAGATGGTCTGGGTGAATTGGCAGGCAACCTATAGAAGACTGAAACTGGACCCACACCTCTCACCATTAACTAAGATAGACTCTCACTGGATTAAAGATTTAAACTTAAGACATGAAACTATAAAAATACTAGAAGAAAGTAGAGGCAAAACACTTGAAGAAATCAGCCTGGGTGAATATTTTATGAGGAGGACTTCCTGGGCAATTGAAGCAACATCAAAAATACACTACTGGGACCTGATTAAACTAAAAAGCTTCTGTACAGCCAAGAACACAGTAGGTAAAGCAAGCAGCAGACAACCCTTAGAATGGGAGAAGATATTTGCAGTTTAGGTGTCCGACAAAGGTTTAATAACCAGAATCCACAGAGAACTCAAATGTATTAGCAAGAAAAGAACAAATGATCCCATCTCAGGGTGGGGAAGGGACTTGAAGAGAAACTTCTCTGAAGAAGACATGTACACAGCCTACAGACACATGAAAAAATGCTCACTATTCTTAATCATCAGAGAAATGCAAATCAAAACTACATTGAGATATCATGTAACTCCAGTAAGATTAGCCCACATCACAAAATCCCCAAATCAGAGATGTTGGCATGGATGTGGAGAAAAGGTAACACTGCTGGCAGGAATGCAAACTAATAAGTTCCTTTTGGAAAGATGTTTGAATAACAGAGAACTAAAAATAGACCTGCCATTCAATCCTATAATTCCTCTACTAGGTATATATCCAGAAGACCAAAAATCACATTATAACAAAGAGATATGTACCAGAATGTTTATTGCAGCCCAATTCATAATTTCTAAGTCATGGAAGAAGCCTAAGTGCCCATGGACCTGTGAATAGATCAATATATTGTACATCATGGAATATTATGCAGCCTTAAAGAAAGATGAAGACTTTGCCTCTTACATGTTACATGGATGGAGCTGGAACTTACTCTTCTTAGCAAAGTATCTCAAGAATGGAAGGAAACGTATCCAATGTATTCAGTCTCACTATGACACCAATTTATAGCTTTCTTATGAAAGCTATAACCCAATTATAGCCAGAGAAGAAAGGGAAAGGGGAGAATGAGGGGAGGATGGATAGAGGGAGAGTAGTTGGTGGGATCACACCTATGGTACATGTGAAATTTACTAGGTGTAGAATATAAATGTCTTAACACAATAACTAAGAAAATGCCATGAAAGCTATGCTAACCAGTTTGATGAAAACATTTCAAATTGTACTTAAAACCAGAACATTGTACCCCATGATTACATTAATGTACACAGCTATGATTTAGTAAAAAATAAAAAATAGTCCTTCTTAAATACATTATAAGAGTTTAATAACTAAACTCTTGATGTAGCCCATAATTGACTAAGACATTTTAAAAGATTGACTTTCTAGTGTCTCATAAGGTAGATACACAAATACCCAAATATCTAAAACTTTTAATTATTTTGATGTCCTCTTATAGCAAAATATTTTGTAAATGGATGCTCAGAAACACATACAATTCTTATAGAGAGCCACTCTGTATCTGTCAATAATCAGTGCAAACATTTTTGGATTTATAGGTAAGGCTACTTTGTATTCAGTGGAAACAGCAAATATGGGCATCTTTTTTTGGCAAGGTGGAATAGGTGATAATAATACCCAGCAAACCTCAGAGGAGCTTACTAAACTTTTAAATAGATGGAGGAAGAGCAAGACAGGCAACATTGGGTGGTTAAAGAGGAATGTTTTGGTTTCCATTTCATTTAGTTCTACTCTGAGTTTTTTCATTTCTTTTCTTCTGCTGGCTTTGGTTTTGGATTGCTCGTCTTTTTCTAGTTCCTTGAGATGTAATTAGGTTCTTAATTTGTGATGTTTCAGACATGTTGATGTGGATGTTTAAGGCTATGAATTTGCCCTTTAAGAACTGCTTTTTCTGTATCCCATTTATTTTGAAAGCTTGTGTTCCCATTGGTGTTCAGTTGAAGGAATCTTTTGATTTTCATACTAATTTCATCATTGACTCAAGAATCTTTCAGGAACAGGTTGTTTAAATGTCTTTCTAATTGAGTGTTTCTATTGGAAATAATTTCTAGTTTTGTTCCACTGTGGTCTGAGAAGATACATGGTATGGTTTCAATTTTTTTTAAGTTTGTTGAGACTTGTTTTATGAGCATGATTAAACTTAGATAATGTTCTATGTGCTGATGAGAAGAATGAATATTCAGTACTTTTGATTAGAATGTTCTGTAAATGTCTGTTAGGTCCATTTGTTCTAGCATTTTGTTTAAGTCCATTGTTTCTTTACTAATTTTTTGCTTTAATGATCTATAAAGTATTATCAGTAGGTGCTAAAGATAACTTCTGTTTATTTCTTTGCTTAGATCTTGCATAATTTGCTTGATGAATCTAGGAGGTCCTGTCCTAAGGGCATATATATTTAGGATTATTATATCTTCTTATTGAATGTCTACCTTTATCATTATATAATGAGCATTTTTGTCTTTTTACCATTGTTTATTTAAATCTATTTTATCTGATATAGGAATGGCTATATCTGCTTGCCTTTGGTTTCAATTTGTGTAGTTTTTTTTTTAATCTTTTTACCTTGGGTCAGTTTATGTCCCTGTGGGTTAAATGTGTTTTCTGCAGACAGAAAAACACTTAGGTTGTGGTTTTTCATTCATTCTGCCAGTCTCTATCTTTTAAAGTGGGGCATTCAGATCATTCACACTGAGTGTTGGTAGTGATATGTGGGATGTTGTTCTGTTCATCATGTTGGATGATATCTTAAATTTTTGTTTTCTCTCTTGAGCTATTGTTTTATAAGAGCTAAGAGCTTTAACTTTTGGGTGTTTTTACACTTGTGGGTATCTGTTATGCTGTTCTATGTATAATGTACATTTGAGTGTTTCTTGAAGGGCAGTTCTAGTAGTGACAAATTCCCTTAGTGTTTTCTTGACTGGAAAATTCTTTGTCTATCATTTATAAAACTTCATTTTACAGGATAAAGCAATGCTTTGCTGGCAGTTGTTCTGTTAAAGGAGACTGAAAAATGGGGTCCCCATCCTTTCTGGCAGTAAGGTCTCCACTGAGAAGTCTGTTGTTAGCCTGATGAGTTTTCTTTTGGAGATTAGCTTTCATCTACCAGCTTGCAGAATTTTCTACTTCATTTTACTTTGGAAAGAATGGTGATCACATGTCTTAGAGATGTTCTATTTGCTATAAATCCTTCTGGTGTTTAATGATCATCTTGTGTCTGGATATCTGAATCGCTGACAATACTAGAGAAGTTCACCTCAATAATTGCTTTGTGTAAGTTTTTCATGATTTTTATTTTTTCTTCTTCTCTCTCCGGGATATCTATAATTCACATATTGGTTCATTTCACATAGTCCCATATTTCTCTAAGCGAGAAATTATTTTTCACTATTCTTTATTCTATTTCCTGCATCTTTGACTGGTTGGATTTGCTCAAAATTTTTATCTTCAAGCTCTGAGATTCTTTTTTGTGCTTATTCTAGTCTGTTATTGAAGTTTTCTATATTGTTTCGTAATTTCCTAAATGACTCTTTCATTTCTAGTAAGTTCTTTTATATCTTTTCTTGTGTTATCTACATCTTTATGAGTTTTTCATATTTTTCATTCATACCCTGAAATATGTTTTTGCCAGCTTCTTCTTATCTGAAAGTTCTTTCTCAGTTCAAGGCTGATACGTTTGTGGTATGCCTCTTATATTTTGCTGGGAACTCTCCTACTCAGTAAGAAAAATGAGAAATCTGTAGATAGCATACTGGTGTCCTACTTTTCAGAACTGACCTGGCAGGAGAGAAGTGGAGGCACCGAGAGCCTGCTCTCCTTGGTCATCCCATTCTTCTGTGGTTGTCACAGTCCCAGCTGGTGTGGAGGACATTCAATCAGACTGGTGTGTTGGTTCCCAGGCCACTGTTAAAGCTTGGGAAGAGGCCTGAAAAATCCTTCTCCATGAAGGTGGAAGACATGACCTTGGCCAATACCTGAGTGAGTTTAGCAACTTGGTGAGTGCTGGACATATCACAGAACTTCCCCTGGTGGCAAGGCAAATCACAGGACCTTGGCGGGCACCTAGACATGTCATGAGGCGGCAGCCAACAGCAGTGTGGGTCCTAAAACCTTGGGTTGGCATATGGATGGGTTGTGTGACCTTGGCTAGTGCCCATATGGGTCACAGTACTTTGACAGGAATGACAGGTCAGGGGTCTCAGCTGGTACCTAGATGGGTTGCAAGACTACAGCCAGCAGCAACATGGCTCCTAGTGGTTAGGCCGCCCCTTCTGGCAGGGATGAGGTGATGCACACTGCCCCACTGGGTGGAGCTCTCCCTCTGCCTAGATCCAACTGTGACAGCTGCTGCAGTGCTACTCAGGTGACAGCACTATCAAGATGGAAAGATGGCAGCAGCATATGCTGAGTGCCAGTGGGTACCTGTTCTGCTAGCATCCCCTGGAGGCAGCCATTGGAGGAAATTAGGTGGGTATACAGTACTAAGTCATAGTGTGCCTGAGAATGCCTGCCCTTCCTACTCACCTCTGACCTGACCAGGGTAATGGGGAGATGGTTGTGGTAGAACTGATCCCTCTGCAGACCCAGACCAGGCACTTGGAGCCTGAGAAAACAGATTGGGATCTGTTGCTGCAATCTGAGACCAGAAGCTGGAAGCTATGCCTGCTCTCCAGTGCAATGCTTCTTCAGTCACCAAGCAGCTCCCTGATCAGTTGAGAGGTCTGCTATGATGGGGGAGCCCCCCCCCCCAATGGCTCAGGTTTTAGTGTTCACTGAGGGGGCACTCCCTTAACCTTTCCCCTGGTATAGATACCCGGGAGGTGAGGCGCTCCCCTAACCTTTCTCCCAGGTACCTTCCCATCATGCCAAGCAGATTGCTCTGCCTCTCTTCCCATCATGTTGGGCATCTCTGGTCACTTCTCTGTGATATTGATATACAGGGCTTTCTCTAAGACTGTACATCAACAGGTGAACTTCCACCTGCAAACTTTGGTCTTCTCCTTGACAGCAGTTAGTATAGGCTACATCTAGTCTGCTTAATGTCACTAGGTTTAAATATACAAATACTTACTGTTGTGATACAATTTCCTACAGTATTCAGTACAATAGCATTCTGTACAGGTTTGCAGCCTAGGAACAGCAGACTGTACCATACAGCCCAGATCTATGTAAGTATACTCTATAACATTTGCAAAATGATGAAATTCCAGAGTGATCCATTTCTCAGAACATATCCATTGGTAAGTGATATATGACTAAATCATAAGGCAATTTGACTGGGAGTCATGTATTCCAGAAGAGGGCACAGCACATGCAAAGGTCCAGTGACATGACCATGTACAGTACATGTGAGGAGCTAGAAATCTTACCTAATGCAATCTTATACTCATCCTTAATTTACCAGATAAACATTCAAATTCTGCACCAAAATTTATCTGGATTAACAGGCACCATAATTAAATTGAACCATACTCCATCTCAATTTCTATTCATTCAATTAGATCAAGCAATGACTGAAAGGGAAAAGTATCTACAAGCTCCTTCTTCATTAGATGGTTCCAGCAAACCAGACTGTTATGGACTGAATTTTGTTCCACCCAAAATTCACGTTGAAGCTCTAATGCCCAGTATCTTTGACTATAAGTATATTTGAAGATAAGGCCTTTAAAGAGGTAATCAAGTTAAAATGGTACCATTATAAGAAGTGGAAGTTTGGTCACACAAGAAAGACACTAAGGGTACACATGCATGGAGGATTGCTGTGTGAAGAGTGAGTGAAGGGATGGACATGTTGAGGGCAAGGAGAAGAAGCCAAACCAGCCGACACTAGATCTGGGATTTCTAGACTCCAGTCCTGTGAGAAATAAATCCCGTCTGTTTAAGCTACCTGGTCTGTGCCACTTGGCTATGGCAGTCCTAACAAACTAATACACAGGTGCAATTTGGAAATCTTTAAATTGTTCAGTAATATGAAAATGCAAAAAGGCCTAGGTTTTGATTAGTAAGAATGACCTAAGAAGGTTGAGAAAAAACTATCTAGCACCATTCAGAGCTTCTAGTATCTGGCAATTTGTGAAAGTTGGGTTCAGGTGTGGACAGACACTCCTCTGGAGAGAAGGGGGTCATTGATTTCAAATAGCTTATTTCTAAGAAGTCCAGGGAGTCTCTACAGTAATTTATTAGACAAATAAAGACAGGAGAGGACCAAAGTTTGAAGGTAGAAGTTCACCTAGGGAGGTACAGTCTCAGGCAAGCAGGCAGAGTTATTTTATATTTTTCAATTATAAAAATAAATAAACAAACTGCGTGCAGCAAAGCTTATTTGTAAAGCTAAAGTCTAGAAATCCCAGCAAAGTGTATTTCATAAAAGTTAATTTATGAACTGTTCAGGGTGGACATAAAGTTCATGTGCAATTTAAAATAGTTTACCATAATAAATTGCACATGCACTGTACGGATACCCTGTGTATGTTTACACCAGGGTGCCACCGCTCTAATGTAGAAACAGACGGTCCGTTCAAAACTCCCTTTAATCCTCTCATCAAAGGTCACTAACCACTAATCTGAGTTTTTGTATACAATTCCAATTAGTTTAATATAGGTTATAAAAAAATCCAAAATACCTTTGGGCAGATGCAGGAATGTTGGCAGGTGTAGCATTTGCTCAGGTCGCCATATTGAGTCTGCCTTGTCAGGCTTGGATCCCCTCCAGTCCCACAGGCTTCCTAACTGTTCTACCTTCTCCTCCGCTCTCTCCTTCAGTTGTCCAGCTTGCCACTGTCATACTGCGCTCACTGCCCATCACTACAAAGTTGGAAAGCCATGGGAAGGCAGGCTTATAACACATGGCCTGCTTTCAATATCAGGGGTTGCAATGCCAGGGAGTCTTCTGACAAGTCAGCAGCTTAGCCCCATGCCACGGTTACCTGTAACTTGTTATTCTACCGTGGCATTTTCCCTCCTGAACCTCCCCCTTCCCAACTGTTGTGGCTGATTATCACATGTCCTTGAGGAGGTGCAGGACGCAAGTTGTCTCCACCTGGTGCAGAATGGGCAAGGACTCAAGCATGGCCCATCTTCAGGACCAAGGTGGATATTAGAGACAGGAACCACCTTTCTCCTCTTGAGATATCAAGCATTAGAGTGACAACTTAGTGAATAAACATGTGGGTGCTAAAACCAAATTGTCTAGTCAAATCCACTCTACATCTTGTCATTTGTGACTCTGGATAAATGAAATAACCTCACAGAATGAGTGTGAGGATTAAATAAGACAAAACATGTAAAGTGTGAGGAAGGCCTAGTAAGTAGGACACACTTGCAGAACAGTGGCTGATACAGAATTATCTTAAGCTGCCCTGGGGGAAGTGTCTTTGCTGCTAGGTGAAGAGGACTAGCATGAGAAAATCCCCATAAAGTAACATAATGTCAAAAGGAGGCAGGAGAGAAACAACTAAAAACCTAACGATATCATTCATTACCTGGCTGCAGCCTGCCTGAAGTCTCAATCACTGCTTGGGTTTTTTCAGGTAACCTGGGGCAGTACATTCACGCTCCTGTTTTTTTTACTGTGTAGATGGTATTATGTTTCTGGCATTCTCGGTGGAAAGGGTTCTGGTTCTGACTACCGTACCCATGTAGCAATCCTATAGCTCTGCTGAAAAATGTAAACCCAAAGCTTCTTAATCTTACTTATGGTTCACTACAGGAAAATTACATGTCCTTTTCTCTTTATACCAGGCTACGGGGTGCTGATAAGGTAAGCAATCTACAGAAAACCCAATTCTAACTTTAATGCCTATATTCTTAAATAATAGCCATGACTCATTTGTGCCTGTGGCTCAGTGAGTAGGATGCAGGCCCCATATACCGAGGGTGGCGGGTTTGAACCCAGCCCCCAGACAAACTGCCACAAAAAAATAGCCAGGCATTGTGGCGGGTGCCTGTAGTCCCAGCTACTTGGGAGGCTGAGGCAAGAGAATCGCCTGAGCCCAGGAGTTGGAGGTTGCTGTGAGCTGTGATGCCACAGCACTTTACTGAGGATGATAAAGTGAGATTCTGTTTCCAAAAAAAAAAGAAAATAGCCATGACTAACTTATCCCATGATAGTCTTCATTTTCTTTGACATAAGTAACTCAGTTAAAGACATAGAACCAAGAATGAGAGAAAAAATGTTTCCTTGTGCTGTTATACTGTCTTTCTAGAACAAGGATGTAAATTATAGCGGTGGATTTATCTGTTTATTTATGTACCAGCAAATGTCACATTCATTAGTGAAACTCTCATTATAGAGTGAGGCGGATAACTGGGAAGACGGAAAAACGCAGAGTTCAGTCTCAACGTTCCTGTCAGGATGCAATTTTGAATTAAATTTAGATCCAATGGGGATGAATTAGTCAAAGATAGCAGCAGTTCTGACACATGTTACCACAGACTGGCAGATTCATAGTTTTCAATTTGGAAAGTCAGGGTACAAAGGTTTGAAATGAATGCCACACTCAGGGACAATCTTCACCATCCCCTTTCTGCTCCATCCCCCAAAACCAGGAAGAAGGGCAAGAAATCCACACAGACCAGTGTGTACTTGATATTTTAGAACAATCTGGTGTGTCCTCAAAAAAAATGAAAACTTCTGTCCCAAATTATTGTAATATCTCTCTACTTGAATTTCATCTCTAAAATATCGATTTTGTCCAAAAAATGGCAGGCTCAGAGTGATTGATAATTTCAAAAATTTTCCAATAGTCTCTCTGACTAAGCACTTAGCAATTAAACATTTTAAGTATTCAAGAAATCTGTATGATAAAATGACTACCTATGGTTTCTACATTCATTCAAAAAGTGTCCAGTGGGGGCCTTTTATGCCCATATGTTTTAAGGAAATTTTGTGCTGGATTCATCTTAATCTAAAATCCATCTCCTGAATTATAAAGGTTACAAGCGATACTTTGTTATAAATGGAAGAAAGCAGAGAGATGTGAACAAACCATATACATAAGCATTTTATACTGTTTAAAAATGAGACATTGCACTAGAGTATAATAAAGATAAAATTTTCCCTTCTATATAATAATCTAAATAGTCCAAAATCATATCATTTAAAGGCAGAACAAATATGAGAAAAATCAAGATTTAAAAGATTTGTGTGTATATGTTTTTGTTTTAGCAATGAAATAAATGTTCAGTGATAAATTTTGCTGTACTCAGGATTATATTTATAAAATAAACTTATATTACTGATTTGCAACTTAGAGAATACACATATTTTCAAATCAAGGGACTAGACGTTTTATCTGAAACTTTATGCTTCAGGAGATATGTGGGTAAGAAAGATAAAGTCAGTAATGTGATATTTCATTAAATGCCATTGACCTGTACCTTGAGTTTATGAGGATGAAAAACAGAGCAATAGTCAGATGATAGTAGGACCCTTTATGAGAGCTTCAATTAAAAATATGCAACCGTGACATCAAGCTAAAACTTTGTCCTGCATGGCTGAAGCTGAGGCCCACTTCAGCGACTGTGTGTATACCCAATTATTGAGCTAGGACCTTTGACTTCCCTTTACATCTGTCTGCCAAAAAAATTGAATTAAAACCCAGCTTGAGATTCAGCCAGTTTCCAGAATTTTCCTTAATGGAATAGATTCTCTATTGCTATCTAGGGCAGGAGTAATCTGATGAAGATTTTGCATTGACATTCAGGGATCATAGGCCCTTTCTCTACAATAAGACCTTCCCCGGATTTGCCAAAGTGAGAAAGGAAACTGCCCACTCTCAATTAGGAGCAGATAAAAACAAAATCCTGTCACTTTGATGTGCTAGTGAATGTGCTCCATTGGTCTGAAGTAGAGGAGCATTTGGACAGCTTCTGTTTAACTATGAAGGCTTCCTTAGCAACTAGACCCTGAGTGAGTTCTCACAGTCTCATTGGAGGAAAAGCCAAAGGAAACATATGCAAAAACTACAGTCCAAACCTGCAACAAATTATTTAGAAATAATGCACTTTATGAATTAAACATCCAATAAAGTCAAATTGCATGGTAATGAATAATTTCTGAGTCTCCAATTAATTTTCACAGACCTATTATTAGGTATTTAAAATTTGCAAATATTTTGAGTCCCCCCAAAAGGAAAATGAGATTTTCTTTCTCTCTGTGTCTGTCATATACACACATACAATCCTTCAGTTTTTATATGTAATATGTATACACTTTTTAAAAGTACTATTTTTTAAAGTTTCTATTCATTTTGAGTGCTTTTCTTATCACTTGAAATATTGGAGGCTAACATTCATAAAATGCATAAAATCGTTCAAGCAACTTATCATATGGATTAGTAAAAATATTAGTAAATTATCTGTAACCCATATACATAATAATGTTTCCCAATTATAATTTGCATTTTATTAAAGGCTGTACTGGAATATTGTCAATAAATTGCCAATAATCTATTTTACCCTTGGGTAGTTAATGTTCCAATCCTTTTCAAGAGAGTCACTACACCAAAATTACCAGTTTCATACAGGCAGGTTGAACTTTTCCCATCATTAAATCCAGTGTTCCCTTCTCAGATTTGTTTTTTGTTTTTTTTTTTTTTTGCCTTTCCCGATGTTTGGCCTTCTTTAACTGTCCTTTACCATGGCAGTCTCTGAGAGTTCAGGATTTACAGATTTTCCTATTTCACCTCTTCCTTCACTGACGTACTCATTTTGGGGTCCGTAGTAACTCTGAGAGTATCTGTTTCACTGAAGCCTGTCGCTGCTGCATGAATGCTTCTTGGTCTGCCTTGATTGGTACCAAAACTCAAAATGAGGAACCACATCTAGCTTAGGAAAATTTTAATTCAAATAACCTTACTTAAGATTTCCTTCCTGGAATGCTTTACTCTCTGATAGTGCTCATTCCTTCACTTCTTATGCATCCAGGAAGAATTTAGTAAGCACCTTCTAAGTGCCAGGTGGTATCCTAGCTGCTCTGAGACACTGTTGAATAAGAAAGGGACCCGACCTGGTCCTCAGGGAACTCAGTTTAATGTGAAAGGAAAAACACACTGAACTGTAAACATCATTTTTTTTTATTAATTGATATCTGTATACATTAATGCAAACATGGGGTACATTGTGCTGTTTTCATATACAATTTGAAACACTTTCATCAAGCTGGTTAACATAAATTTCATGTCATTTGCTTAATCATTGTATCAAA
>CAUYQV010062074.1:0-17934 GCA_963574575.1 Galagoides demidoff
CTATGGTCCCAGCTACTTGGGAGGCGGAGGCAGGAGACTCGCTTGAGCCTAGGAGTTGGAGGTTGCTATGAGCTGTGATGCCATGGCACTCTACCCAGGGGGATAGCTTGAGGCTCCGTCTCAAAAAAAAAAAAAAAAAAAAAATGACTTTTTCAAAAATTTGTTGTCACAGAAAAGTGGCATTTCCTAACACCTCCAAGTGATCTTGGGGTCAGACCCCATCTCCCAAATGCCCCCAAGGCCCCACTTGCACACCTCACAGCAGGGAGCTCATCCTTGCCCAGATGCTGTCTGTTCCCATACTCCCCCTACCATGACCTCCCCTCTCCTCCTGGCACCAAGAACCAGACCCTCCAGGCAGAGGTCCCAGATATCAGCAAATGCCCTGGTGTCTTGGGCCAGGCTGGGCAGCAAGGCTGGTGGGGCCAGCCTCACCACCCCTCCCTTTCCTGCCCAGCCTGTTTCCGGGGCACAGCTGGGTTCCAGGGGCACGTTGACAAAGGGCCCCAAGGGCGGATGCAGCCTCCTGGGCGGGCAGCTGTGGTCTGAGGACCCTGCCCACTGGAAACCACAGCAGCAGAGGAGAGGAGAGAAGGGGAGAAGAGGGGAGACGCTCTACCATGGGGCCTCGAAGTAGAGTCAGGGCTGCCAAATGCCAGATGCTGGTCACAAGTTTTTTTGTCTTGGTAATGAGTGGTGGGCAGGGCAGGGGTGAGGTCGTTGGGGGAGGGTTGTCTCCAGGCCACCGGCACTGTGGTTACTCCTCCCTAAACGCATACCAGCCTCGCTGTCCCCATCCAGCTCCAGCAGACACACGCCCAGGGTCCCTGGTGGCAGGCAGTGGCCATTTGGACAGAATGGCCCTGTGGGCAACATCTGTCCTCCCGCGATCAGCACAGGTCCTGGAGGAGGCTGAGTTAGGCCAGGGCCTCGCTGGCTGGTGACCTGGGGTGGAAGGCACTGTCCGCAGGGCTCTGGGGCCCTCTTCCTGGCCTGGAGGGTGCTGTTACAGGCTGGGGACAGACAGTAGTGAATGTGTGACCGTGCGCTTGTCCATGAGTCTGCGCATGTGTGTGCATGTGGGGTAGGGGGGCGTCTGGGGCCCATGTCAGCCTGCGTCCCCCTGAGTCTGTCCCATCCACAGCTGCTGGGTCTATCTTTGGCCACCATGGCGGTTATCATGTACTTCGGGGCCCACTCCACTGTCATCAGCCGCACCTCCCTGGAGAGTAACCCATACAAGGCCACACACTGCTGGGGTAAGTGAGGTCCTGGCGCAGTGCTGGGAGGGCCTGGTGGGGCAGGGTCTGCACACTGTGGGCCCTGGGCAGGAACCAGGGGATGTTGGGACCAGGAAGAGCTGCCAATCCTGGCTCCATGGGGCAGTCTGGGGGACCTGCTTGGTGCTCCTGCCCTGGGCCTCTGCCCCACAGGGCTGTGGGGACAGCAAGGGTGTGTCTGGTGGGGTCAGCAGTCCCAGAAAGGGGGTCTATGAAATTGGCTGCTGAACTCTCAGAGAGGACAGAGGTGGCGAGGGAAAGCCAGGCAAAGAAGGGGTGCTGGAGCTGGAGGACCTGCTGGAGCCTCAGACAGGAGCTCAGGGAGGCCCAGGGGTGGGGGGAGTGTGGGGAAGTTTTGGCCCAGGGTCGGACTGGTGGACCCAGCCCCTAGGGGCCCTGCTACTTTAGGACCCACTCTTTTTCCCCAATTCTCCCCAATCCCAGG
Organism: Galagoides demidoff; assembly: GCA_963574575.1. NCBI lineage: Eukaryota > Metazoa > Chordata > Mammalia > Primates > Galagidae > Galagoides > Galagoides demidoff. The sequence continues at coordinate 1,726 of CAUYQV010062074.1, forward strand.
CTGGTCTGGGCTGATAAGATTACAGCCTCACAGGCCACTGTCACTGGAGATTGGGGCCTGTGGCTTCAAAGATAGCCCTGTAGGCAAAGAAGGCAGTGGGGAAGGAGGGGTCTCCTCTCTCTTCCTCCACTCATGTCCTCCAAGCAGCACAGGAAGGAGGTTGGGGCAACCTGTGTCCAATGGGGGAAGTGGCTGATTTAGACATCCCAAAAGTCCAGGGCCACTTGTGATGCCCAAGTGGGGTTTCAGACCCTGTCAAGGATGCTGCAACCCTCTTCCTCTCCCTATTGACAGCCTTCTACACAGGAATGAGCCTGGCAGGCCTCCTGACCCTGGGGGCCACCCTGAGTGCTGCAGCCACTGTGAGAGAGGCCCAGGGCCTCATGGCCGGGGTGAGTGTTCTGTACCCCCAGGAAGGGATGGAGTCCTAGCAGGACTGGGAGCCTGGGAGCCTGTATGACATCACCCCTGAAGTGCCCAGACAGAAACACAGGCCTAAGGATGTGGCCAGTCTGGGCCCGCCCCCTGGCCCTACCTCACCCAAACATCCACTCACCCCACAGCGCTTTCTATGAGTCCTGAGAGGGAGAGCTGCCCTCCCAGCTCTGGAAGCCACTTCCAAGCCCTGAGAGGGTCTGGGATGGAGCCTCGGTGGACTATGGTGATACCAACCCAGACAAGGGAAAGCCCCCTTTACTAGACTTCCTAGCCAGGCTCCCTCCTAAGCTCCACATGGCCTCCCCTGCTACAAGGTCCCACAGGCTCCTGGACCTCAGTCCCATGGAAGTGGCCCTCGTGGCCCATACACCAACCATCCACCTGGGCTCCATCTCAGCTCCTGCCAGCCCTCCTTGGCCACACAAACTCAATAGACCTGCCCCCCACAGCCCCTTTGACCAGTCCCTGCCCTCTACCCTGAGTAGGGCAGCCTCCTGGGCTTCCTTCTGACCCTCAGCTTCCCACCATCCTTTCTAGCCATGAGGTCCCCTCCCTCTTGCCTCCAACCCTCTGTAAATGGAGACCTTTTCCTTGTATCCCCTACATGCCCCTGAATCCCTGTATCCTCTGTGCCCCTTCCACCCCTGTGTCCCCTCCATACCAGTGTCCCTGTATCCCCTCCACCCCCATGTCCCCTCTGTTTCTGTGCCCCTTCCACCCCTATGTCCCCCATCCCTGTGTCCCCTCCATGCCTGTGTCCCCTCCACTCCCATGTCCCCTCCACCCCTGTGTCCCCTCCATGTCTGTGTCCCTGTGTCCCTTCTACCCCTGGGTCCCCTCCATGCCTGTGTCCCCTCCACCTCTGTATCCCCCATCCCTGTGTCCCTGTGTCCCTTCCACCCCGTGTCCCCTCCATGCCTGTGTTTCCCTTGTGTCCCTCATCCCTGTATCCCTGTGTCCCTTCCACCCCTGTGTCCCCTCCACCCTTCTGTCCCCTCCATGCCTATGTCCCCTCTACCCCTGTGTCCCCTCCATGCCTGTGTTTCCCCTGTGTCCCCCATCCCTGTGTCCCTGTGTCCCCTCCACCCTGTTTCCTCTCCATGCCTATGTCCCTGTATCCCCTCTATCCCTGCATCCCATCCACCCCTGTGTCCCCCATCCCTGTGTCCCTATGTCCCTTCCACCCCATGTCCCCCATCCCTGTGTCCCCTCCACCCCTGTGTCCCCTCCACCCTTCTGTCCCCTCCATGCCTGTGTTTCCTCTACCCCTGTGTCCCCATCCCTGTGTCCCCTCCATGCCTATGTCCCCATCCCTGTGTCCCTGTGTCCCCTCTATCCCTGCATCCCCTCCACCACTGCGTCCCCTTCATGCCTGTGTCCCCCATCCCTGCGTCCCGATCCCTGTGTCCCCTCCACCCCGTGTCCCCATCCTTGTGTCCCCTCCATCCCTTTGTCCCCTGAACCTCTGTGTCCCTTCCTCCCCTGTGTCCCCTCTATCCCTGTGTCCTCTTTATCCCTTTGTCCCCTCCATGCCATGTCCCCTCCATCCCTATGTCCTCTCCACCCCTGTTTCCCCAATCCCTATGTCCCCCATCCCTGTGTCCTTGTATCCTCTCCACCTCTGTGTCCCCTCCATCCCCTTGTCCCCTCCATCTTTGTGTCCCTGTGTCCCCTCCATCCCTATGTCCCCAAGCCCTGTGTCCCTGTGTCCCCTCCATGTCTGTGTCCCTGTGTCCCTTCCACCCCCATGTCCCCTCCACTCCTGCATCCCCTGAACCCCTGTGTCCTGGTTTTTAAACATCTCCAAGGATGGGGACAAAGTCACCTCATGGGGCTGCTTCTGAGGCCTATCAGCCCTGGGGGTTCCCAAGGGAGTAGAGAAGGGTCCAGCAGCTCCAGTGCTGACCAGGACTCCTGCTCCAGGGGGAAGGGACATGGGCAGGGCAGCGCTGGGCTGGGTGGGCACAAAAACCGGGGCCTGTACAGTCTGGCTTTAGAGCCAGGTAGGAAGCCCCACTGGGAGATGGCAGAGCAGGTGGGCTGTACCCCAGGGGTGCATGTGGCACCTGGATGAAATGGGCCGAAGACCAGGCTGGCAGCAAGGCAGCAGGGGCTCCCGGCCAGAGGCCTGCAGAGAACTGGGCCTGGGACTGCAGCGCTGGCCACCAGGGGCCGCTGTGGCGCTGGGCGCAAGGCCACAGAGGCGGGAGCAGGGGCTGGTGGGGCGGGTCTCCTCTCCCTGTCTCAGCCGGCCCTGCCCTGTGCACAGGCCAGCTCAGCTCCCTGATCTGTGGCCACAATGGGCCTGAGTCTGTGTCCCCAGCCGGCCTCAAGGATCAGAGTGACTGTTATGTGGGTTGGTTTGTGGAACCTCCCGGAAGCCCACAGCCAGACCTCACAGGGGTGGGTTCCTCACTCCAGTCACAGCTGTGTGGGTTCCAGCACCGGAGACTCTACCCGAGAGGCTTGCTCCGCTGAGCTGAGAGCACAGGGTGTCTGTGGGCATCCCCACGTGTGTGCTTCTGTGAGCTCAGTGTGCCTGTGTGTACACGGGTGTGTGCCTGTGATTGCTACACAGTGTGTCTGTGTGTACACACGGGTGTGTGTCTGTGACTGCTACACAGGGTGCCTGTGTGTACACATGGATGTGTGTCTGCAACTGCTACACAGGGTGCCTGTGTGTACACATGGATGTGTGTCTGCAACTGCTACACAGGGTGCCTGTGTGTGCACATAGGTGTGTGTCTGTGTCTGCTACACAGTGTACCTGTGTGTGCACACGGTTATGTGCCTGTGACTGCTACACAGGGTGCCTGTGTGTGCACACAGATGTGTGTCTGTGTCTGTCACACAGTGTGTCTGTGTCTGGGAGCACAGTGTGTCTGTGTGTGTCTGTGTCTGGGAACACAATGAGCCTGTGTGTGCACACGCATGAGTGTCTGTGTCTGGGAGCACAGTGTGCCTGTGTGTGTACGTGGGTGTGCGTCTGTGTGTGTACACACATGTGTGTCTGTGTCTGAGAGCACAGTGTGCCTGTGTGTGTGTCTGTTTCTGCGGGCCCAGGGTGCCTGTGTGCATACACGTATGTGTGTCTGCGTCTGTGAACACAGGGTGCCCGTGTGCATACACGCGTGTGTGCCTATATCTTGGCGCTGCTGTGGCGTCTGCGTGGGGTCTGGCCCGTCCATGTGTCTGCGAGCATGCACACACGGGGCAGGGACCGGGGAGCAAGGAGTGGAAAGATTGCTTCCCATGTGCCAGTGCCCAGCCACCCCCCTTGCCGCCCTGCCTGCCCCCACTTCCTGCCCTCCCTGGCCTCTCCCCAGCAGGCCTCTTGCACAGGAAATGAAGGAGCTTGCTGGGCCATGAGATTTGTTTGCGTCCCATCGCTTCACTTATTTCCATTTAGAATGAGGAGAAAACCCTCTGACAGTGGAGACCTTGGGGAGGCCTGGGTGGGCCTGTCCTCTGCCCTCCCGGGACCCTCTCTGTAGGGTGAGGTGGTGGGGCAGGCAGCCGATGTTTTTCTTCCTCCTAAGGAATAAAATGGTTTCTGGAAAATGCTAGTCTCCTGAGCTGGCTCTGGGCCTCAAGCCTGGGAGGCAGTGTTGAGCGATGGCTTCCAGATGGGGAAGGCGGCCCTCGACCAGTGAGGGGGGGAGGAGGGGTGAGAAGGGGAGCAGGAGGGTGGAGAGGAGAGGTGGGAGGAGGAAGGGGAGGAGGAGGAGGGAAAGGAGGGGGCAGAGAGAGGAGGAGGGAGTTTTGGGGAGGACGGAGAGGAGGAAGAAAGGGGAGGAGGAGGCAGCCCCAAGGCATCACCCAAACAGGCCCTGCAGCCTCTGTAGGCGGGAGGGCCAGGACATGGTTAGGTGCCCCAGAGCTGGGGGCTGGTGGAGGGACCTGGCTCTTTCCACACATCTCTTGCTCAGCTTCCCTCAAAAGATCTGTTCCTCCGTCCCAGCCCGTCCTGGCCAGTGCCTGTTGTTCCCTCTGCATCCATGGGCACCACCCTCTATTTCATTGGTTATCTATTCTCCTGGGTGTCACCCTAAGTGAGGTGCCTGGGTTAGGAGAGTTCATATGGCCATACCATGCCCTAGTCCAGGGGTCCTCAATCTTTTTAAACAGGGGGCCAGTTCCCTGTCCCTCAGACTGTTGAAGGGCCGACTGCAGGCCCCAGGACAAATCACTGCTAAGCAGGACAGCCAGCAGCGGCAAAAACACCTGGTGGGCTGGATAAATGTCCTCGCCGGGCCACATGTGGCCCGCAGGCTGTAGTTTGAGGATACCTGCTCTAGTCTATGGACAGGCTGGGGGACACGTGTTCGTACATGGTGTGACACACCTGGAGCTGTAGCCATCACAGAGCTGGCAGGGAGTGGAGGCAGACAGCAGGGGAAAGGGGCAGACACCCACCCCAGACCCCTGGACTTCCAGGTGCAGTTTGTGGCCAATGGCCAGACTGTCCGGAGCTCCAGGAGAAGACTCAGCAGAGACCCAGATCCTTGGGTCACCAGCTCAAAGGCAGCAGATGAAACTATGGCAGGGGATGTCCCCAGGGTCCTTAGTCTGCAGTGACACTGTGTAACTGTCCATAAAAGTGTGTTGGGGACAGGCGGGTAATGCTTGTCAGCCTCTGTAAAGGGGGCCCTGCTTGAGAGGATTTACAGAGTGCAAGGGGCTTCACCAGAGGACCCCTGACTCCAATAGTGAGGATAGGGCTGTCAGTAAGAGGGGACAAGAGCCGGCTAGGGCACAGGACAGGCAGAGCTGCAGAAAGAAAGGGAGGGAGCTCACCCACAACTCCTCCTCAGGTTGGGGTTAGCTGCGAGGCACTTCAGAAAACTAAACAAAGCTCATGACCTCCACTCTCCCCTGTCTTGACAGTGTGGGAGTCTCTTCTCCTGGGAGGATTTTGGCCCAGGGAGGCTCTGCCCGGCCCTCCCTAAGTCAGAGTCCCTCCAGGAGGCAATTCCAATGGGCAGGGGTCTCTGTTACTCCAGGGATGACCTGCCCTTCCTGGGGCAGGGGTGCAGTCCTGCTGCTGACCACAGTGACCGGCCTTCTCTGCCCACAGGGCTTCCTGAGCTTTGCCCTGGGCTTCTGCATCCTGGCACAGGTGGCCTTCTGGAGATCCCGCAACCCTACCCAGGTGAGCACCAGCTGCTCCATCCTGCAAAGAGGGCTGGGTGGTGGGAGAGGGGCAGCAGCTCTGGGACCTGCACTACATCAAGAGTCACCACTTCTCCCTTCCCTGCCCAAGGTCCACCCCAAAGGGCTCCCCCCACCCTGCCTCACTTGGGGTCACGCACTCGAGACCAGGTGGGAAAACACCACCCTTGTCACCCTGTGGCATTGACAGGTAGTCCAGCAGTCTCACAGAGGGCAAGCTGGGCAGTTCAGCGTTTCAGCCTCCCATTTCTTGTCTGGCCCATTGTAGGTCTGGTTGCAGGGTGGATGGCCGAGGTAAAGACAGTTGCCAGGGTACTCAGGGTGGTTTGAGGCCTCTCCCTGTGCCCTGAAATCCCATGTTACTCTGAGCAGGGACTCGGGTTCTGGGTGGGAGAGGGCTGTCAGGGGCCACAGGACAGAAGCCAACTGGGGCTGTAGTCAGAGAGGGAAGGGGCTGAGAGCAGAATGGCTTCCTCTGGGCCCCTTCTCTGGTCCTGTCCCAGACCTCATACCCCTCACAGTGCCCTGGTCTGCCCAGAACTCTGAACGGCCTTCAGAGGTCAGGCCAGATTAGGATCTGCCCAACCCCAAGTGGGCACTGGGGCTTCCATCTGCCTGCCCAGTGGGCTTTGACTCCTGGCCTGATGCAGGCGCAAGTCCAGGCCTGGTGGCCTGGTGGTGGCCAGGACCAAAGGCTCTATATTTGAAGTCAGGGGTCCTCTTTGAGACAAATCAATCTTCTTCTTCAAAGCAGGTGTTAGGGCCCAGGAAGAGGCCCCAGACCAGGCCCAGGTTTCCTCTTTTTGTTGTTGTTATTTTTGGTTTTTTTTTTTGACACAGAGTCTCACTATGTCACCCTCCGTAGAGTGCTGTGGCATCATAGCTCACAGCAACCTCAAACTCTTGGGCTCAAGCAATTCTCTCGTCTCAGCCTCCAGAGTAGCTGGGATTATAGGCGCCCACCACAATGCCCGACTATTTTTAGAGATGCGGTCTTGCTCTGGCTCAGGCTGGTCTTGAATTCATGAGCTCAGGCAATCCACCTACCTCAGCCTCCCAGAGTGCTGGGATTACAGGTGTGAGAGAAGTAAACCACTGATATTTATTCATTTATTTATTTATTTATTTCTAGAGATGGGGTCTCGCTCTTACTCAGGCTGGTCTAGAACTCCTGAGCTCAAGCAATCCACCCACCATGGCCTCCCAGAGTGCTGGGATTATAGGCATGAGCCACCTGCCCAAGCTTCCTCTGAAAGAGCCTCTTTCTGGAAGCTCTTTGAGGGGGCTGCAGGGAGAGAACACGCTGCCTCGCCTATGCCTGCGGCTGTCCCACCCTCCCCAACCCTTGCCCAGGCTGGCTGTCCATAACAGGGACTAGTGTGGAGCCTCATGAGCATGGCTGTGAGAGCATTTGGTGGCAGTGTGTGGGCGAGGGCCTGTCTCCCCCCATCTCATGGCCCCAGTCAGGGTCCTTAGAGCTGGGCAGGTCCCAGCCTTGGGCTCCCAACACCATGAGGGCTGGCTGCAGCCCTATGAGAGCAGAAGCCAAGGGGTCAGAGCTGCCTGTGCTGGTGAAGCTGAGGCGGCCTCTTCACCCCAGTTTCCCTCACTCTCCTGAGGACCCCCTGAGGGATCTTGGCACATAAGGTCAAGACCACTCACCAGGCAGCTGGAAGAGGGAGGGAATAGCCACATCCCCAGACTGTCTCCTGCCACCCCTGTGGCCATAAATGCTTCCAGGTGAGACTGGGTTGCCCATCCTACCTCCAGGGAGCCCCACTCACAAGGATTTCCAGCTGCCACTTGGGAATAGAGGACAGAGGCAGCGGCCGCAGGATGAATACAGAGATTGAGGGCTATTAATTACGCCTTCCCTGGGGCCTGAGAGCCACTTTGCCACAACTCCGCTGTCCCCAGATCAGACAGTGTCGAGAAAATGGATTGCCCAGCTTCCCTTAATAATTCATGCCTGGATTAAGTGCTGTGTGTGGGGAGGTGTCAGCTGTGCTATATCCTCATGGCTCCCTGTGGTCTGGACTCTCTGGCCACTGAGCAGGCTCAGGCCAGAGCTGGCTCTCGGCTGTGGGGTAGACCACAAGCCACCTGCAGCTTCCATGAGGGCCCCCCAGAGCCAGCCTGTGCCAGGCTGAGATGAGCCCAGGCAGGTACCCTGATGACCTGGTCTGGGCAGTGTGCCCTGGGGGCCCCTTGGGAGCACTAGGTGAAACTCAGAGCATGGGCACCTAACAGGGAATGCCCAGCTGCCCCACTGTCCTCAAGGAAATGCAGCCTCAGCCTCCCGCACCCCCCAAACCTGGAAATGGGCAGATGGTGAAGCATCACCTGCAAGCCTGGCTCCCAAATCCTCCAGGCCATGCTTTGTCTTGGGGAGTGAACTTGGTAGAGCCAAGCAGGGCAGGACCTTAGCTATTAGGAGGGGCATTACCTCCACTACACTGAGTAACAAGACAACTTGCCCAGAGCCTGGAGGTTTAGGTCCCCTCCCTGGGCCAGGGGAGGGGGCCTGGGCCAGCCCTGGGTCAGCTTCCGTAGACTCCAGCCCTTCCCAGGACCTCCCAGAATGAGGACACTTGGCCAGGCCAGACTCATTCCCAAGGAAGCTGAGGCTGAGAGGCCTGGCCCCAGCCTGACAGTGGCTTCAGCCAGCTTGGTGCCTGCACCCCAGGGCACTGGCTGCCTCCCGTCAATCAGGGAGGACAAAGGCAGGCTGAGTTGGCATTGACTCGTGGAGACTTGTCCAACTTTTATTAGCCATCAGTGAGGAGGGATTAATTAGTGCCAGGAGCTAAGTTTGGCATAGGAGGTCCATCTGACTTGTTCGGACAGCCAGGCTTGGACAGGGCTGGCCAGGAGCTCCCACTGCCCCTAGCCCTGAGGCCTGCAGGCCTTTCTGGAAGGCAGGCATGAGTGGGCAGAGCAGGCATGGGCCTCCCATGCAGATCTCTGGGCCATCCCCTAGGTGTGTCCTGGCTGTCAGCATGGTTTGAAGGACACAGGGCCTCTGGGCAGGAGGGAGGCACCAGGGGGCTGGGAGCTCAGGGGCCCTTGCCCTATGCCAGGAGACCAGTAATTCCTGGGGCAGTCAGGGAAGCCTTCCGGGTGGAGGTGAGAGTCTTATTTCTTCCTTGTCTCTAAGGAATAACTTGGCAAAGGGGTGGGCATTTTGGTGGGGAGCAGCAGGAGCAAAGGCTGAGGAGGGGCACTTGAGGGCAGCCACATGCAGTCTGGGGAAGGCTGGGGTGTGGTGTGAAGGCAGAGTCTAGCAGGCCTCTGCCACCATCCTCCTCCATCTCCTGCCTCACAGTGGCTCCATCTGCCTAGATCTGACCCCAGGTACCCAAGGTGTCCCTGGTCTAGGGCCTTACCCATGTTCTAGATGCCTGGGGCTTCTGGGGATGCAGCTAGTTACTCTGGGAAAAGACCTAGAACTCCCTGCCAGCTTTGAGGGCACTGAAGCCCTGGCCTGGGGTCTCTCCCGAGGTCTCTCCCGCTGGCCCAGCTCATCACCCATTTCCAGGTCAACAGCATGATGGCCCCCTCCACAGCCCCACAAGACCACAGCATGTGACAATGAGGCTTAGTCTCTGCCTCATCCCCCAGGAGCCATGGGGGAGCAGGAGGCCACAGTGACCCCTATGGCAGTGCAGAGGCCCCACAGTTGAAGCCGGGGAATGTGGCTGCTGCCCAGGGGCCAGGGCTCACCCTCAGGGGCTCCACTCAGTGTGAAGGACACAGGAACATGCTCAGCACAGAGGCCCACTGCCCTCAAGACCCCCATCGTGGGGTCCCCCTGGGCCTCCCACTAGGGCTGGGCTCCCTGTGCTGTTCCTGGTGCAGGTGGAGGATGCTGCTTTGGACACCTACGACCTGGTATATGACCAAGCAGTGAAGACTGCATCCTTTGTCTGGCAGCAGGAGCTAGCAGCCATCCAGGATACGGTGAGTGTGGGGGGCCAGCCTTCCTCTCAAGAGCAGTCAGCTTTGCTGTGGGGACTGGACACAGAGAATGGGCACAGGATGGCCCCAGAGTGAGCAGCTTGAGCCATCTCCTGCCTCAGCCTCCTGACAGCTGGGACAATGAGCACACACCATCCAGATGTCTCAGGACTCAGCCCCGCTGCCCTCAGGGCAGGGCATATCTTTCTTCCTCTGCCCCAGTGGGCCAGCTACTAATTCCTCAGGATCCAGTGCAAAGGGAGAAGGCAGAGCCCCTTCAGAGCCCGTGAAGGATGTCTAAACCCCAATGGGGCATTAAAATAAGCACCCGCCCTTCCAAACAGCCCAGGGACCACTGGTGCCCAGAAGCCAGCCAGCCCCTCCAGCCAGCAGGCAGTCAATGTGGCTCCACAGGGAACACCAGGAGTGGACTATTGCCCTCAGGAAGGCCCCTCACCAGGGCCAGATGCTCAGTGGCTGGTGCTCCTGCAGAACAATGGCCACACCTTGGGCCCCAACCCCGGCCTCTACCTAGGCCCTTTGTCCTTGTGCTCCCTGTTTCCCATGGGTCCCATCTGCTTCCTGAGGTCTCCAGAGCAAATGGGGGGGTCCCTCTTGTTTGCTCTTACAGTTTCTGTGCTGTGGGAAGAGGTCTCCTTTTGGCCGTCTGGGGGGCATGGAAGCCAGTCTGTGCCAGGGAGAGGAGGCGGCAAGAGAGGTGAGGTGGAGTGGACAGCCAGGGCCACCTGAGATGCAGGGACACTCTCCCAGCTCTTGGCCTCCCCCGGGCCCTTGAGATCTGCCTGCTGAAGGACTCAGGAAGGGTTCCAGTGTGATCAGAGGCAACAGAGAAGGCTTTGTGTACATGGAGCCCATGGGGTGGCCAGGTTGGACATAGGTCCTGTACTCTACTCACCTCTCACACATTACCCTGCAGGGGGCTTCCTAAGACCAGGGAGATCCAGCCCACGGAAACCTCTGGAAACGCACGCATAAGATCTCAGTGCCAAGGGCCCCCAGAGTGGGGTGGTCAGCTCAGTCTAGGGGAGGGGGCAGTGCCCTGAACTGAGGCTGGGGCCCCACCCGCCAGGCTGGAGGCTTTAGCAATGCACCGCTGGGTGGAAGCCGAGGTGGGAAGCCCTTCCTCCCTTCCCCCTTTCCCTGGGCTACCCCTCCCTCGCCTGCTGTCCTGGAAACAAACCCACCCCATCTTGCAATGAGAGCCTGGCACTCCTCCAAGGCACAGGAGAGCACTGCAAATGGCTCAGGCCGGCAGGGGGAGGAGCTGGCTCAGCGGCCAGGAGGGCCAGAAGGACCAGCAGCAAAAGGACAGGACAAAGGAGGGCCAGCAGCGCCCAGGGTGGGGCTGAGAGTTAGGAACCCCTGACCCCCACAAGGAAAGTCTTTAGATCCCCAACTGCAAACAGGAGCATGGGTCTGCCTCTCACCCCTGAGAAGCCAGGCAGGAGGAGGAAGGCCTTTCCCCAAACCAAACGTTACCATCTGAGTGGTTCAGAGACAGTCACCACATACTTTTTTCTGGAGAGAGTAACCCTGCGGATGCCTGGGGAGTAGCAAGGGAGCCTGAACAGTGCAGGGACCCCCACAGCTTTCCACTTGAGTTCCCTGTTAGCCAGCACCTTCTGGGCCCTGAGGTGCTGTGTCTGTCCCTGGACCCGGGACCCAGAGTGAGTCAGTTCCCACCCTCCTGGCAGGAGCCAGACAAGTGCCCCAGTACCCCAACACCAGAGCTCAGGGCCGCTGGGAGGGAAGCCTTGGCCTAGACCCTGAGGAAGTGCCCCTGGATCCCCACAGAGGCCATCCTTGTCGCACTTGGTTCTGTCTTTTCTCCTGAGCCCTGGGGTGACTGCCCGGGAAAGTGCTGCACCCCATCTTCCCATTGCCCTGGCCTTAGACCACCAGCCCAGGTGGGGACGGCTGGTCAGGGCAGGTGCCAAGCCTGCCACCTCTCCCAGGACTGCCTGCAGGGCATCCAGAGCCTTCTGAGGCCACACCAGCACGTTCTCTCCACCCTGAGTGGCATCGGCCTGGCCCTCACGGTACCCACCTAGCCCCCACACAGCGGGAGGGGTGGGTGGGAGCCTGTTATCACTCAGGCAGGGTTTAGGGCCCTGGACATGACTGGTTCCTGGTGTCCCTGGGGACAGCCTGGTGGTGCCTGGTCCTGAGGCTGCAGAGGTAGACGCCTGGCACCCCGCTCCCCTCCCCTCCCCAGGTGTACGCCACGCTCCTCAGCGCCTTCCTCTGCTTTGCCTTCCGCTCTGGCCAAAGCCTGGATCGCAGAGGCAAATACGCCCTGGCCACACAGTAGGTGCCCTGCCCATATCCACCCTCTCCCTGGGGGCCCCTGATGGTGGGTGCTCTGGAGGATGCCCTCTGCAGGGGGCTAGGGGTACACCCTACTCCATGGTCCACACCGGACCCCTGTTCACTCCCTGCTTGCTCCCCCTACCTCGCCAAGACAACCTACCCCTCACAACATACCTGCACTGATACCAGCAGGAGGGAGGATGCTTCTGGACATACTCAACCTTGGGGACTCCAGGGCTCCCCCTACACAGGGTGCAGAGAAGACCCAGACCTGCAGCCAGAAAGCTCCTCCTGCCCCCACAGTGCCCGGGCCCCCCTGCCTGCCCTCTCTATCCACCCCAGCACTCGCTCTGTCTGGCTATCTGGGCCCTCTAGAATGTTCTGGGGCAGATTCGTACCCCTCTTTGCTCCTCAGGGCACGTAACCGGCAGCCCCAGGAGCCCAGCCTCTTCAGATGCTCCCAGGGTGGACCCACACCTCGACCTCCCTCTGGAGCAGATGCTGTTGGTGACCACTGGGGTCTAGGAGGACACTCAGAGGGGCCGCGGGGGCTCTAGGACAACTGACACACTGCTGCGTCCCTGTCCTGCACCTCTCTACGGAGGCAAAGACACCCTGGCCGAGCTGATGGGTGGGGAAGGGAAGGTTGTCAGGTGAACAGACAGAGGACAGGAGTGAGTGAGAGCAGCTGGGACGCCTGCCGTGTTACCTATGCAGCAGTGACTCGGAGACTCGAGGCCACGCTGCACACACACTCCCAGTTCTGACAGTCTAGCCAAGGAGGCCTCAGCTGGTATATGGGGGGCTGTGCTCCTACTCCAAGATTTTCAGGCCTGTGGTGGGGACAGAGGTCCCCAAGCCCTTGATCCTGGGCCTCTGCTCCCCCAGGCCAGTCTTGGAAAGTGGAGTCTCTCTCGCGCTGACTGATGCCTCTTCCTTCCTGCTGGGAGGTGCATGTGACTAGGTGCCCCACCCCAAGCTCCCCATCCGCGTCCCTGTCGTCCTGGTTTTGTTTGAATTGTGGTGAAATGCACATAACATAAAATTTGCCATCTCTGCCGTTCTTTTTTTTTTTGAGACAGTCTCAAGCTTTCACTCTGGGTAAGAATGCCATGGTGTCATAGCTCACACAGCAACCTCCAACTCTTGGGCTCAAGTAATCTTCTTGTCTCAGTTTTTCTATTTTTAGTAGAGATGGGGGTCTCACTTTTGATCAGGCTGGTCTCGAACTCAATGAGCTCAAGGTATCCAGCCGCCTCGACCGCTCAGAGTTCTGGGATTACAGGCGTGAGCCACCGCGCCCGGCCATCTCTGCCATTCTTGAGTGCACAGCTCAGCGACATTGAGAACATTTGCCGTGCTGCATGGCCATCTCTACCCTCTGTCTAAAGGGTAGAACTAAAGCTTTGTCCCCATCAAACACCAGCTCCCCAGCCTCCCAGCTCCTGGGACCCCTATGAACTCTCTGTCTCTGTGGACTGGACTTTGGGGACACCTGATGAGTGGAGTCACACGGAGTTTCACCTGTGTCTGGCTTGTCACTCTGTGTGATGTCCTCAAAGTCTATCCATGTGGAGGCCAGCATCAGGGTTTCTGAAAGGCGAGTCTTCCCACACTGACCAAACTGTCACAGTCACATGGTCTGGGGACTAACAGGGTGTCTGAGGGGGGAGGGGAGCATTTTAGAACTTCTGCCCACACAGCCACTCTCACTGGACACTCAAACCTCCTGACAGTAAACTGGCTCTGTCAGGAGACATCCACACGATTGGCTCAAAACCCTAAGTCCTGCGTGGACACCAGGTTGGCCCTGCCCAGGCCGGGGACTCAATGTAGCTGAAAAGCAAAGGTGTGTCAGGGTCCTTCTCACTTCCACAGAGGGAGTGTGGCTTTGCTTCTCACCGAGACCCATGGAGGGAGTCCCCCAAATCCAGAGCAGCCCCCCTTCTTTCCATCCTCACACTCTTCTATCTGCACACACGTCCCAAAAGAAGAGTGCCCCACCTACCACAGCACTCCAACAAGTGCAGGCACTCAGGCCTGGTCCCCTAACGGGACACCCCCAAGTCCTCATGGGTTCCATGCCTGGTGTCAGTGCAGGGTCTCTGGGTGTGGGTGTCCTCCCCCCCCCCCCCGGGGAACCTCACTGTTCTGCAATCTGTGAAATAAACATTAGACAAAGCACAGTAGCAGGGGGGAGAGGAAGGAAAAAGAAGGCCCATTAAATCCTGCGCCAGGCCACACACAACCACAAGAAAAGAAGGTTCAGCAGAAGCCACAGCGCACTCACTTCAGGGCTGGGTGTGGGGACACGGCTGTGTTCCCTGGCGTGCATTCACAGCATGTGTCAATGACTGCGTTCATGGTGTGTATTCACGGCTGTGTTCATGGTGTGTGTTCACAGCATGTGTTCTCAGTGTGTGTTCATGGTGTTCTCAGCCTGCCCCTGAGCTGTGGGAGGAAGAGGAAATTCCCGGCCACACAGATTAGCAAGGCCACGTTTCCTCTTTCAGGATTACCTGCTGTCACCACAGCCTCCCTGAAGGCAGAAGAGCCAGTGGCACCCACAACGTCCGACTCAGTAACACCAGTGTGGCTCAGAGGGAGCATCCCTTTCTTCACTGCTATAGGAGTCACAGGGCAGGGCTCCTGGGAAGGGCTCGTGGCAGCTGCCATAGAGGTGTCACCCTCACTTCTACCCCATGGACCCCCTCAACGGCACATCCTGGTTTGGGGACATTCATGAGGCAGGATGCCACCACACACTGGTGCCTTCCAGTATCCCAGAAGGTGCCAGGAAGCCACAGGGGCTGCTCCTTTGGAGAAACAGGCTACAGGGAGACCCCATGGAAGCCCACAGCTCCCTGCCACCTTGTCCCTTTGTCTGTAAAGTTAGTCCCTTGGTCAGAAATGGATTGGGGGCTTTGTGAGGAAGGAGCTATGCCAGCAGAAGTGGTTCCTGCAGCAGAAGCAAATCCAGATGACCAGAGCCAAGCATGGCGAGGACAGAGTTCTGCTGCCCACGGAGGAAGATGTCCAAGCCAGCTATGACCAGCACAGGCAATGTGGGTCACCCAAAATGCTGCTGACAATCAGGCATCCACCTGCGGGTGTCTGGGGTGGCTCAGAAGACCAAGTCCATGTGTGGGGACCCAGAGGCAGCTCCCCATGATGCCCATGTCTGCCACTGGGCACTACCCAGTCCCTGGGAGGAGTCTGTGCCTACCTGCCAGGGGGCTCCAAGGGTCCAGTTATCCAGCCTGGGCTGGCCACAGAGAGTAGCTGGCTCACCCAGCTGCAGACCCCAGCAGAAAAATAATGACTGGCTCAGGCCACACTTGGTGCCTGCAGACAGGCTCAGTGTCCAGCTGGCCTGGGGGGAAGCCCAGTGCTGTGTCTCCTCACCAGGGAAGGTCTGGCTCTGCTCCCACACTGGCTATGACATCCCATCATGGCTAAGGCTTAGGCTCCACAGGCACCTTGCTTGTTCACACCACTAGGACCATTGAGTCCCTGGGCCACAACAGCCACGTGGCCCAGCCTGCCCACAGCACAGCCAGCACCTGGGGCACCTCTGCTCCCTACACCTCCTGGTCAAAGCTGGCAGCTTGTTGGGCACCTGGGCACACATCGAGGCGCACACCCAAACCAGCCCAGGTTTCCTCCAAGAAGTGCTGTGCACAGATGGCCCCTGAGGGAGACATGGCCAAGGGCTCAGTATCCCAGAGAGGAACTCCACAAGGAAGCACAGCCCTTCGTTTTCATGGATTTTACTTCTCACTCTTCCACACATGGTTGTGACCAAAGCAACCCTCACAGGTCAGTGTCCTGCAGGCTGGAGAAACAGCCAAGGCCAGTGTAGACTCAGTCATGGCTGAGAGCCACAGCCCTGTAATCCCGGTGCCAGACCACACTACTGTCCCTCCTGGGTGACAGCAAACTGCCTTTCTGGTTTTCTGCACATTGACTTAAAAACAACAGCAACAAGAACAGGCATTCAGTGGCTAAACACTTGCCAGGCCCGAGAGGCTGTACTGATGTGCTCAGTTAAGAATGTCTGAGGCGGGCGGTGCCTGTGGGTCAATGCGTAGGGTGCCAGCCCCATATGCTGGAGGTGGCGGGGTCAAACCCAGCCCCGGCCCCGAAAGAAAAAGAACGTCGGAGGCCACAGTTGCAATCACGTCACCACCTGACTTCAAGACCCTCCTTTGGCCCAGGGATTGAAAAACTCTGGAATATGCAAGTAGAGGGGGTCACTGAACCACTGTGTTACAAAGTCACCCCACTGGACAACCCCAAAGTGCAAGTACC
>CAUYQV010062075.1:0-32862 GCA_963574575.1 Galagoides demidoff
CAAACAACAATGACGGCTGCAACCAAAAAATGGCCGGGCGTTGTGGCAGGCGCCTGTGGTCACAGCTACTTGGGAGGCAGAGGCAGGAGACTCGCCTGAGCCCAGGAGTTGGAGGTTGCTATGAGCTGTGATGCCATGGCACTCTACCCAGGGGGATAGCTTGAGGCTCCGTCTCAAAAAAAAAAAAAATAATAATAATAATAAAATAAAACAAATTGAAGTAGTAAACTCCATGAAATAGGGCCAAAGAATGAAGCTAATGTGGTAGGGGTGGAGAGTTGCAAGGATAAGAGGACCCCTTAAGAAAAGAAATTCTTGGGGTGGTGGCTGTGGCTCAATGGGCAGATGCTGGCCCCATATACCGAGGGTAGTGGGTTCAAACCCAGCCCTGGCCAAACTGCAACAAAAAAATAGCCGGGCACTGTGGCAGGTGCCTGTAGTCCCAGCTACTTGGGAGGCTGAAGCAAGAGAATTGCCTAAGCCCAAGAGCCAAAGGTTGCTGTGAGCTTTGATGCTACAGCACTCTACCAAGGGTGATAGAGTGAGACTCTGCCTCTACAAAAGAAAGAAGGAAAGAAAGAAAGAAAAAAAGAAAAGATGGCTCAGCGCCTGTGGCTCAAGTAGCTAAGGCACCAGCCAAGTACACCTAAGGTGGGGGATTAGAATCCAGCCCAGGCCTGCCAAACAACAATGATGGCTGCAACCAAAAAATAGCCAGGCATTGTGGTGGGTGCCTGTGGTCCCAGCTACTTGGGAGGCTGAGGCAGGAGACTTGCTTGAACCCAGGAGTTGGAGGTTGTTGTGAGCTGTGATGCCACAGCACTCTACCCAGAGGGACAGCTTGAGGCTCTGTCTCAAAAAAAAGAAAGAAAGAAAAGAAAAGAAATCTATTGATTAAGATGCACTGAAATGGAAAAAGATAAGGATCTATGGCAAGGGGTGAGGGCAGGAGGTTTTTTTAAGAAAAATCTCATAACTAGGCTTGGCACCTGTAGTACAGTGGTTACGGTGTCAGCCACATACACGAAATTTGGGCAGTTTGAACCCGGCCCAGGCCAGCTAACCAACAATGACAACTGTAACAAAAAATAGCTGGGTGTTGTGGCAGGTGCCAGTAATCCCAGCTACTTAGGAGGCTGAGGCAAGATAATCGCTTGAGCCCAAGAGTTGGAGGTTGCTGTGACCTGTGATGCCACGGCACTCTACTGAGGGCAACATATAAACCTCTGTCTAAAAAAAAAAAAAAGAAAGAAAAGAAAAGAAAAATATTGTAAGTAGAAATTTCAAAAGAAAGAATAGGCTCTTGTAAGGAAGAAAAGCTTAAATCTACCAAAAGCTGTGCTTAATTAAATCTCATTAATCTCAAAGATTTGGCGTCAGGTAGGGTAGGGATGATAAAAGTTGTGAAGGTTGTAGACTACTATGAATGAATAATGATGCATATATTAATATGCCAATTTTGGGCCGAGAGATATTTCAAAAAAATAGTTAAGACTGAACAGAAAATCACAGTGACTCTCTTCACATAGCCTTCCCCCGATACCTGAGCAGTTTGCTGCTCTCCTCAGAGCTCCTTGGAGATTCATGTTCTGGTGCTGAAGTTCCATTTGCTCTTTGGATTTTTCATCCAACTTCCGGGCAAGGGTTTCTATCATTTCCTTGAGTTCTCTTTGTGATTCCTCAGAAGCTTCTTCTCCCTGTTGCCGGGCTAAGCTCTGCCCCTCTAGGGTATTTTTCTGGTGAGTCAGGTTTGCTTGCTGCTGCTTTAGGAGGGTAGACACCTGGGATACTAAATGATAGCTGAATTAAGACTCCATTTCCAAACCCAATAAAAATCCCTGCAAGGGATTTTGAAGAAATGAGGAAATCAAAACATAGAATCAAATAATTTATTTTGACAACAGATAAGCTGCTGGAAAATGGCCAAAAGTTACTCAGAAATTATGGATTTGGAAGTTATTCAATATTCCTGTGGTATTTTTCTCTTACTGTCAAGAACTATGCAGAAACTTCTGATTAAAAACAAATTACCAGGATTTTTTTTAAACATATACATGTGTTTATTAGGTTTTCACTTTTTACCTTCACAAAATTAAAAAGGCTTAAATTTTTTTTTTTTGGGAGACAGAGCCTCAAGCTGTCCACCTGGGTAAAGTGCTGTGGCATCACAGCTCACAACAACCTCCAACTCCTGGGCTCAAGCAAGTCTCCTGCCTCAGCCTCCCAAGTAGCTGGAACCACAGGTGCCCACCGCAATGCCTGGCTATTTTTTGGTTGCAGCCATCATTTTTGTTTGGTGGGCCTGGGCTGGATTCAAACCCGCCACCTTATGTGTATGTGACTGGTGCCTTAGCAGCTTGAGCCACAGGCGCCAAGCCAAAAGGCTTAAAATCTAATAACAATAACAATGTTTAAGATAAGGACTAGAAACAAAAACCTCGTAAAGAATGAATGAAGATAAATACATTCAGAAATCAGATGATTGCTACATCGAAACATTAAGCAATAATAATAATATTGCAAAGAAAGTAGCATTCACATTGTCAAGTAAGAGTATGTCTATTGGCTTGGTGCCTGTGGCTCAAGTGGCTAAGGCGCCAGCCACATACACTTAAGGTGGCGGGTTCGAATCCAGCCCCGTCCCACCAAAACAACAATGATGGCTGTAACCAAAAAATAGCCAGGTGTTGTGGTGGGTGCCTGTGATCCCAGCTACTTGGGAGGCTGAGGCAGGAGACTCTCTTGAGCCCAGGACTTCGAGGTTGCTGTGAGTTGTGATGCCATAGCACTCTACCCAGGGAGATAGCTTGAGGCTCTGTCTCAAAAAAAAAAAAAGAAGAGTATGTCTATTATAGAATGCTTTGAACCTGAGGTTCAGTATGGAGTCATCAGTTAACTTCTTATTTTTTTCCCCAAAGGCTTAAAAATAAACAACTAATATTTATAAATAAAAGTAAAAGATAGTTAAAAAAAAAAAGATCATGCCAAATCTTTTTTTTTTTTTTTTGAGACAGAGCCTCAAGCTGTCTCCCTGGGTAGAGTGCTATGGCATCACAGCTCACAGCAATCTCCAACTCCTGGGTTCAAGCGAGTCTCCTGCCTCCACCTCCCAAGTAACTGGGACCATAGGCACCCGCCACAACGCCTGGCTATTTTTTGGTTGCAGCCATCATTGTTATGTGGTGGGCCCGGGCTAGATTTGAACTCGCCACCTTAGGTGTATGTGGCTGGCACCTTAGCCACTTGAGCCACAGGTGCCCAGCCGGCAAATCTTATAGAGAATAAAAAAAGAAGAAATACTTCAAAATCATTCTACTTAATCTGGATACACCTGATATTAAAATTGGAGAAAATATATCATTTTACAGGAGACATTACAAACATATTTCACTTATAAATGAGGATACAATATCCTAAACAATATATTACCAGACTGAGTTAAAAATTAATGTTTAAGTAATGTATTTTGGTCTAAATTAAATCCAATTTATGTGAAAATTAGTCACTATTTTCTTTTCTTTTGTCTTTTTTTTCCTTCTAGGATTTTTTTTTTTTAGTGAGAGTTGCAGACAAGTTAAAATAAATCACCAAATAGGTAGTATATATACCAATGGAATAAATAAAATATAGATGACCTAAAATAGGTGCCCTCTGGACTCAGCCAGTATGAGTAAGAATTGTTATTAGTGATCTGCTCTGTTTGTGTCTTAATTCCTCTGTTACATTTCCTCCCATTCTGTCTACCCTTGCAGACTTCCTAATTTTAAGAACTGCGATAATCACCCCTTTTTTCAGACAGACACCCACAAAATTATCATGTTACTATATCACAAAGTCTCTGTGCACTTTGTGTTTTTTGCTTTCTTTGGCCACTGTACATTTTAAGAAGGGTGGAGACGAAATGAAGGTTGTGAAATCAGGCAGGAAATGAATGTTAAGGGTCAAATGTCTCAGTTCCAGAATTTTGACAGATACAAAGCAGACCACTTGTTTTGAAGGCCAGATTTGACCCTGTTGTAAGGTAATCAAAGCTTTGAAGGAAAACTCGTATAATCACTTACACTGAGCCAAGGGCACTTCTCCCAGTCATTAAGAAAGGCCCTAAGACAGTGTTGACAGATTGAAAATAAAGTAGTGTGTGAACCTGAACAACAGTTGATAAGCACAAGGTCTGTGATTACTTGAGTTCACAAGTTCAAGACCTGCCTGAGCAAGAGCGAGACCCTATCTTTACTAAAAATACAAAAACTAAGGCAAGAGGATCGCTTAAGCCTAAGAAGTGAATGTTACTGTGGGCTATGGTGACGCCACAGTACTCTACCCAGGGAGATAGCTTGAGACTCTGTCTAATAAAACAAAAAAAAATGGGCGGCACACGTAGCTTAGTGGGTAGGGCGCCAGCCATATATACCGAGGCTAGCAGGTTTGAACCAGGCCCGGGCCAGCTAAAAACAACAATGACAACTGCAACGAAAAAAATAGCTAGGCATTGTGGTCGGTGTCTGTAGTCCTAGCTATTTGGGAGGCTGAGGCAACAGAATCACTTAAACCCAAGAGTTTGAGGTTGCTGTGAGCTGTGATGCCATAGCACTCTATCCAGGGCGACAGCTTGAGATTCTGTCTCCAAAAAAAAATCAAGAAGCAAATAGCACTTCACAAGCTTTGCATTCTGGGTAGCCTAAATAACTCGCAGACATGTACAGCCTTAATGCACAGGCAGGTTAGATAGATAGTGGGTACAATTTTCTTTCCTTCTTGGACACTCTGGTTTTTCTTTTCACTTCTTTTCCTCTTAAATCCTCTCTTTCCTACACTGCCATTTATAAATCTGAAGTTCATTTTGTTTTAAATGTCTTATTTATTAAATTTGTGTTTCTGGCTCTTGACTTTAAAATGATATTTAATGATCTTAATCAGAACTCAATGAGAGCTAAGTAAATTTTTTTTTAATTTTGTGCCTCTGAGTTGATCTCGCAAGTTAGTAGCTTTAACTATTTTCTTCTCCATCATTCTGTAAATTAAATAGGTTCTATCCATGAAGTAATGAAAAAAAAAATGAAGCAAAACAAAACCCCCTACCGTCTATAATCTGCATTCCATGCCTCTATCCATTTGAGGTCATAAACACAAGGTACCCATTCCTCTTCCCACTCACTCTAGAAACATTTTGCCTAAAATGAATCTAAATCAAGGCTGTTTATTATGAAATAAATTTATAAACCAGTGTATAACCTCATCCCCACCCCTCATCATTTCCCTATATCAGTACTTACATTGCATCCCCAGCATTACAATCGTCACCAATGATCCCAGGCAAATAATCCCTAGAGTCACAGCAACTGGGCACCAATATGGAGAAGAAAGAAACTGAAGACCTAGAGTGACAGAGGAAAGAATCAGAGACAGAAAAGGACGGAGGCACAATGAAACCCTTCTTTGGATCCTGTCTATACTTGGTGCTCTGTATTCTTTACCTCTGATCCTCCCAGTGGTTCTGCAAATAATCCTTTATACATAGTTACAAGTGAAAAATACAGGCAGTTAAAAAAATGTAAGCAATTTACCCATGGTCACATAACTGGAAAATTTCAGAGCCAGGATTCAACACCAGATATGTAACTGAATATCACTGATATTCAGTGTAGCTCTTCCTACAGTGACTCTTCCAGAATCTCCTTTTTTTTTTTTTTTTTTTAATACGGAATCTCACTGTGTAGCCCTAAGTAGAGTGCTATGGCAGCACAGCTCACAGCAACCTCAAACTCTTGGGCTTAAGCCATTCTCTTGCCTCAGTCTCCCAAGTAGCCAGGACTATAGACGCCTACCACAACGCCCAGCTATTTATTGGTTGTAGTTGTCATTGTTGTTTGGCAGGCCTGGGCTGGGTTCGAACCTACTAGCTTCAAGTGTATGTTGCTGGCACCCTAGCTGCTGAGCTACAGGCACTGAGCCTCTTCCAGAAACTCTTATTCCAGTTTATTTGAATTCACTTCATCCATAGTGCAGAAAGTCTGATGTGTTTAATATAGATTGTGTGTATACACATGTGCATGCATGCACAAATATATAGTATGCTTCATAAGTAACATAAACAAATGCCAGACATCAAGCAAATACACTTAATTAGTTAATCAGCTGACCCAAAGAATTGTATGCATTTTTTTTTTTTTTTTTGTAGAGACAGAGTCTAACTTTTCGCCCTCAGTAGAGAGCTATGGCATCACAGCCCACAGCAACCTCCAGCTCTTGGGCTTAGGTGATTCTCTTGCCTCAGCCTCACAAGTAGCTGGGACTACAGGCGCCTGCACAATGTCTGCTACTTTTTTGTTGTTGTTGCATTTTGGCCGGGGCTGGGTTTGAACCCACCCCCCTCGTATATGGGGCTGGCGCCCTACTTACTGAGCTTCCCGGTATGTATATTTTTATACTATCCAATTTTTATTCAACTAAAAGTATACCTTGGAACTGGGGTTATTGACCAAGGAAAATTAGGAATAAAATCTCAATATTCATCTGGCTTTTATGGTATATGAACATCATGTCCTACACTCACACCAAGTGTGGACCTTTTCATTAAGAGAAAAATTCACCACTTTTATAAAAGCAAATAAATCATGTAGCTCACAGATGTATGAATATCTAATTATGTCTTCTATTACACACACTCACACACAAAACCTACAACCAAACAAACAAAAAAACATAGATACGGTTGGCTCAGCAGGAAAACATCCCATGTGACATGTTTGGTTTCCTCACCTTGTGAGATAAACAAATAAAGCACTAATATTGTTGTCCTTTGTGTGCACATTTAGGAAACAGAAAGTTTCAGGGACTTGCTTAAGATCATCCATACGCTAAAATCCAAATCTAAATCTTAAGTCTAATTGTCAGCATCTACATGACTTGAAACATGACATCACAAAAATTCCAGTGTGAACACATCATGATGCCAGTCAGTTGGTGGTCACATATATTCACGGAGTTTTCATGTGTCAAAAGCCCTGTGTTAGAGATAAAAATATATATCTATGGCTCGGCGCCTGTGGCTCAAGCAGCCAAGGCGCCAGCCACATACACCTGAGCTGGCAGGTTCGAATCCAGCCTGGGCCCGCCAAACAACAATGATGGCTACAACCAAAAAATAGCCAGGTGTTGTGGCGGGCGCCTATAGTCCCAGCTACTTGGGAGGCAGAAGCAGGAGGCTCGCTTGAGCCCAGGAGTTGGAGTTACTGTGAGCTGTGATGCCATAGCACTCTACCCAGGGTGACAGCTTGAGGCTCTGTCTCAAAAAAAAAAAAAAAAATGCAACAAAAAAATAGCTGGGTGTTGTAGTGGGTGCCTGTAGTCCCAGCTACTTGGGAGGCTGAGACAAGAGAATTGGCTAAGCCCAAGAGCTGGAAGTTGCTGTGAGCTGTGATGCTACAGCACTCTACCGAAGGTGACAAAGTGAGACTGTCTCTAAAAATAGTTTTTGGCTTCTAGAGTATATGTGGTAAGCTGCAGAGAAGTAGAAGGTAGCTGTGTCTCTTGCAAATAATTGCCTAACTCTAGCCTCATGGGCAAATATCTCTTTGTAAATCTTTCAACCAATCTTTCCCTCTTTGTTCATCTTTCCCTCAGTGTTCATTCCATAGATAAGATGTCAGCTATGCCCATCACTCTTTTTTTTTTTTAAGACAGAGTTTCACTATGTCACCCTCAGTAAAGTACGACAGCAACCTCAAACTCTTGTGCTTAAGAGATTCTCTTGCCTCAGTCTCCCAAGTAGCTGGGACTACAGGCACCTGCCACAATGCCCAGCTATTTTTTTGTTGTAGTTGTCATTGTTGTTTGGCAGGCCCAGGCTGGGTTAGAAGCTCCGGTGTATGTGGCTAGTGCTCTAGCTGCTGAGCTACAGGCGTCTAGTGGTGCCCATCACTCTTGAATAATGAAAACCTCCTGAACTGTTAAAAGAAAAAAACAGGACCCACACCTGTGAAAGGAAGGCTCATGTTCCCATTTCCAACTGCCCCCCTTTTCCTGTCTCCTTGGTGGGCATAAAATAATTCAGCTTCTACCCTTAATAGTGATTTTCTAATTAGAAAGTAATCAGGCTCAGCACCTGTGGCTTGAATGGCTAAGGCGCCAGCCACATACACCTAAGGTGGTGGGTTCAAATCCAGCCCGAGCCCGTCAAACAACAATGATGGCTGCAACCAAAAAATAGCCAGGCGTTGTGGCAAGCGCCTGTGGTCCCAGCTACTTGGGAGGCTGAGGCAGGAGACTCGCTTGAGCCCAGGAGTTGGAGGTTGCTGTGAGCTGTGAGGCCATGGCACTCTACCCAGGGAGACAGCTTGGGGCTCTGTCTCCAAAAAAAAAAAAGAGAGAGAAAGTAATCAGATTCTTTGCAGTAGGTAACTGATCTAATCAGGATTCTGAAAAAAGGCATTGATGTAATAACTACAGTACAAGTCAGGCACTGAGTATTTATTACACAAATAATAAATGATTGAACAAATGACTGTTGTTAACTTCTAACTCTACCTATAAATGCCGGCGCTGTTTTTATACCAGTTTAGTTCATCCGCTCAAATGTTAAATCATTTTATGCTCACCTTCATTTTCCCTATTGAGAGAAATTTCTCTCTTACTGCAGGAAACATCATCTAGAATTTGTGTATCTAAATTTCTGACAACACTCATCTGTCTTTCCTCTTCATATTTTGTTCATTTTTCTCAGAATGGATACAAAGTAAGAGGCAATTTATTCAGACGGTTTGTGGAATTGAAATCAGGAATTAATTCATACCATTGCTGTTTAATTTACTGTGTTGGACAGAAATTAGAGTTTTTTGAAGCAGTCATACACAATAAAATGTAACAATACTGAGTATAACTGAATATACTTTGGATAATTCATAAGATATTTTTGGGTTTTGCAGTGCCTCAGAGCCACTTGTAAAAACATCATTGTATACACTGGGTAAACTTATTTCCTGAACCTTCCGATGCAATGGATTCTGATTAAATGGGCACAATTCTAGCTCTACCAACAAACCTGGGAGATTTTCTTAGTTCCTCTGATCCCCAGTCAGGATCTATAAAAAGGAGATAATAACAGTCCCAAATTCCACATGTTATTGTGAAGATTCAGAGAAATAAGATATTTAAAGGCAGTAGCATAGAGAATAACCTTTAGTAAATGCTAGCATAAATTGTCCTTGCCATCATTAACATCATCCTCACCATTATACCCTACTTGGTTTTGAGTAAATGCTACTAATTCTAGTACATTTCCCCCTACTTGGGTGTTTTAGCTTTCTAATCCCATGAGAGTCTCTCACTGTACACATTTGCCCACCCCCAGTACCTTTAGCTTTCTTTCCATTTGACTTCTCATCAGCCTGGTCCTTCATTGTTTTGGTCTTGAGGTCATCAAAAGTCGTTGCCAAATTCTTGCCAAGAATGAGAGAGTGAAGCGGTCAAGAACTTCACCAAACTAAAAATGTGTGTGCTTCTGCTGGAGTGTTTAAATAGCTGCTCTTATCTAATAGAAGAGTGACTCAATCATTGGTAGGAGGAAGGGAAGGCTTTGCTTCATACTGGGAAGTTGGCTGACGCAAATTCCTGTGTTATGTCTCTTGCAGGTGGAGAAAGTGGTGATACTCATAGTGTTTCAGGATATTTCACTAGGTAATTTATGAAAGGGAAAACTGTGTTTTCCAAGAGCATTAGAGGAAAGGCATTGCCATTTTTCAGATAAAGAAACTGAAATTCAAAGCAAGTGTGTTGCACTAACTTTGTGAAAGAGTGTGCATTTGGACCAGATCATTTGATTCCAATGTTTATATATTTGTTTGTGTGCTGATTTCACTTGAGCAGACAGTCTCTGTATGTTGTCTTTTATAAGGCGTACATTGTCCTCTTTAATTTCCACTGTTTTAATTGGTGATAGATTTCATAATTTAGGGGTAAATCACATATTACTCCCATTTACAGGCATGGTGCCTGGGTGCTTTGAGGATGTAAATGAGGTACTGGTTTGTACAGTGGTAGTAGGACATATCTGCAGAAAGGACTTTGAGCACTGTGTATAGAGCTGGCTTCAAATCTTTCCGTTGGTCTATAATCTTGGGAAATTACTTACCATTCTGAATTTGTGTTTTTGTCTATAACTGGTGATAATATCTACTTGATCATATTGCTATAGGGATTTAAATGAGATAGTGGATAAAAATAACAAGATTTGTACTTGAAGCATAAGAACTCAACAAATGGCTTGGCACCTGTAACTCAGTGGTTAGGGCACCAGCCACATACACCAAGGCAGGTGTGTTCGAGCCCAGCCCCAGCCTGCTAAACAACAATGACAACTGCAATAACAAAGAAAAATAGCTGGGTGTTCTGGTGGGCACCTGTAGTCCCAGCTACTTGGGAGGTTGAGGCAAGAGAATTGCTTGAGCCTAAGAGTTTGAGGTTGCTGTGAGCTATGATGCCATAGCACTCTACTGAGGGTGATAAAGTGAGACTGTTAAAAAGAAAAATAAACAAAAAGAACACAGCAAATAATAGTTATTACTGTAGTAGTAATATTCACCATAGTTGAATTACCCAGCACAGAATATATTTTAGTCAAAACATTGACTTGTGTCATAAAGACTCTTCCATGGGATCCCCATAAGTACATCTATATGTATTCACTAATAGACTATTCCCATATTTTCCCATCACAACCTCTTAACTCGAAATATCTTACTGACACATGACATCACAAAAATTCCTCTGTGAACACATGATGCAAGTCAATTGGTGATCACCTATATTCATGGAGTTTTCATGTGTCAAAAGCCCTGTGTTAGAGATAAAAAGAAAATAAGTGAATCACCTAAGCCCAAGAACCGGAGGTTGCTGCTGTGACGCCATAGCACTCTACTGAGGGTGAAGTAAGACTGTCTCTACAAGAAAAAAAAAGTTTTGCTCTTATCACACAGGTCACATAAAATCCACAGCATGTAGCGAATATATCTTAGTCAAATATTTGTAGCAAATCAATATTTCTTACCTTTATCACCCAAGCCTGATTTCTCTTAACTGGAGCGCCAAGAAGCAAGACCCCAAATGGATACATCTCTGCACTCACAATGGTGGCTTTCACATAAACAGAATCTCAGGAAATTAATCTTTTAACAATGAATTAATAAATACCAAAATGATATCACACTGGGAAGGACACATTATCATTTCCACAGTGACTCAGTTATTTTAGATCCATTAATATTACATAGTATAAAATGTTTGCCACTGTAACTATTTTTAGTTGTATTGTTTAGTGCCATTGAGTACATTTACACGGTTGTGCAACCATCCCCACCATCCACCTCCAGAAATTTTCATTATTCCCAAGTGAAACTGCATTCATTAAACAGTAACTCCTGTGATGGTGAATTACGTACCATCTTGACTAAGGACACATGGTGCCCACCCAGAGAGGGTGTTTTTAAATATGATTAACATATTCATCAGTAGAATAAAGCAGATTTTATTCCATAGTGTAAGTGGAAGGCCTGAAGGATAAAAAGACTAGCCTTAAGTAATAACAAAGTCTCCAGCAGACAGCCTTTGGCCCGGACATGCACTGTCAGCTCTCCTGGATCCCCCCTGCTGGCCTTTGGACCAGAAGTGTTCCATTGTCTCTCCTGATTGGTGAGTCTGGCAGTCCACACTATAGATTTTGACTTACCAAACTGTAACATGAGTCAATTCTTTGTAATGAATTCCTTTCTCTCTGTGTACATGTCCTCCTGATTATGTTTCTGTGATGAGTCCAGACTAATACACATTGCCACTCCATTCTCCTTCCCTGGAAACCACCCTTCTACTTTCTGTCTCTATGAATCTGACTTCTCCAGGTACCATATGAAAGTAGAATCACATAACACTTGTCTTTTAGTGTCTGACTTATTTTATTTAATATAATATCTTCAAAGTTCATCCATGTTGTAGCATGTGTATGAATTTTCTTCCTTATTCAGTCTGTGTTATATTGCATTGTATGTATAAATCACATTTAACTTTGTCCATTGATAGCTATTTGGGTTTTGTGGATTTTTAAATATCAGTGGGGACAGTTTCTACCAGCCTGAGTGGCAGATATCTGGACAGACTTAAAAGACTTTAGAAGGTTGGGTGGTGCCTGTGGCTCAGTGGATAGGGTGCTGGCCCCATATACCGAGGTTGGCGGGTTCAAACCTGACCCCAGCCAAACTGCAACAAAAAAATGGCTGGACATTGTAACAGGCACCTATAGTCCCAGCTACTCGGGAGGCTGAGGCAAAAGAACCACCTAAGCCCAGGAGTTGGAGGGTGCTGTGAGCTGTGTGACACCATGGCACTCTACCAAGGGCAATAAAGTGAGACTCTGTCTCTAAAAAAAAAAAAAATATATATATATATACTTTGGAAGGATTCCATTATCTCTGCCTCCTGATATTCTGATATTCACTATCTCATGTAGTCTCTTTCTCCTGAGTATGAGTGGATCCTATGATTTGGAGTATGTAAAGGCAATAAAATGTATATGATCCTTACCCAGGTGAGCCTTCAGATGAGAATGCCACCCAACAGCCATGTTGCTTACAGCCTTGTAAGACCCCAATTAGAGGACCTGACTAAGCTGTGCCCACAGATACTTGGAAATAATAAATGGATACTGAGTTACATTGCTGTTTACATAATTTGTAGTGATGTATTACACAGCATATAAACCCAGTACATCCTGTGATAAACTGAATCCTTCCGTCCTGTTGAACTTCCTCAAATCTAATCCTCTTACTGACTTTCAGTGCTTCTAAAGCTGCCCTCAATTCCTATGCTGCGATCTTGGCTTGTTAAGATGGAGACACTTCCTGGTGGAGCTCTCAGGCTTTGTAAGATGAAACTTTTGCCATATTATCTATTTCTAAAGGCACAACTGTGGTTTTACTTAATATTCAGCTCTTCATGGCTTGAGATTTATGCCTCAAAGTAATATTAGTCTTTGCCTCTATTTTATTGAGGCACAGAGAAGAAAGAAATCCTCGTGGGCCACCTGCATTCAGCAAGGTCAAAAGGAGAATGATCAAAGAAACCAGAAATAAGCAATTTCTCTGGCCACACTTGTCACAGCCGTTGTTTAACAATTCCCCGAAGCATAGGTGTAAAGGTCTGTGTACATGCATTCTCCACCAGTTCCACTCCAAGTCCTTAACAACCTGGAGAGAAGCTAATGATTCACAAGCTTAATGGAACTACACAAAATTGTATAAAATTGTAATGAGATTGCTCCCCTCTTCCCTAGCTACTTGCCCTTCTGTACCTGTCTAATGTATACCTTTTTCCTTCTTTTTACCCAAATTCTCTTTCTTTTCTCATTATTCCCTATTTGGAGACTTTGATAAAGACTCAACTCAGAGTTAAAACTGCCACAAGCCATAATCACAGTCATTACAGTTGTTTTCTCCAGGGAATAATCTGGTGAGAAAAAAGAAATAGCAATAGTAATTCTAAGAAAGAAAAATCACAAGAAGGTCATTAACTGCACCCTGTTTTGTTCAAACCTATTAGGAAGCTGGAGGGCAAAAAGATAATGGCAATCACATGGCAGGAAAATGCAATGTGGGGTGGGAGGGCGTCATGCTAACTGGTAATCCTGTTCAGACAGGTGAAGGCTGGCAGGTTTGGGAGAAGAGATGGCCAGACTAGCAAGGGAAAATATTCAAGAATTGGAACATTAGGAAAATGTGGCCTGGGAAGGGATTAGTATAAAAATATACATGAAAGACATAAAGGACAGTACTGACCCAGTATATTGGAAGTGAAGGTCATTGGTCAAATTCAGTGAAAATAAAAATAATTTTAGCTAACACAAAAAAATACCCATTACTGGGACTGTTGTATGCATTTTATACATATTGACATATTTAATATTTATACATCTATGAACTTACTATTATTATTACCCCTGTTTTATATAAAATGAAACTGAGCCAACAGAGAGCTCTAACAACTTGCCCAAGATCACACAGTGCACAAGTGACAAGTGTGTAATCCCAGGCAGCCTAGCTGGGCTCTTAGCCTTGAAAAGCCCCTATCTCTCTGATAAGAACAAGAGAAGGAAAAGTTCATGATGCTTCTTTTGTACATGGCACACTTAATAGAAATATTCTGGCTCAGCACCCATAGCACAATGGTTATGGTGCCGCCACATACACGGAGGCTGGAGGATTCAAACCCAGCCTGGGCCAGCTAAACACCAATGACAACTGCAACAAAAAAGATAGCTGGATGTTGTGGCAGGTGCCTGTAGTCCCAGCTACTTGGGAAGCTGAGGCAAGAGGATTGCTTAAGCCCAAGAGTTTGAGGTTGCTGTGAGCTGTGACACCACAGGGCTCTACTTAGGACAACATAGGGAGACTCTGTCTCAAAAAAAAAAAAAAAAAAAGAAAGAAAGAAAAAAGAAATATGCAACTCTAAATACTTTCTTGTCTCTGATTTTATTTTCCTTATGAAGCAACATTTAAATTAGGTCAAATGGGCATTCTATCCCTTTTTTATAAATGGGAACATTAAAGATTTGAGAAACTATATAATAAATGTAATAGGGGCTCGGCGCCTGTGGCTCAAGTGGCTAAGGTGCCAGTCACATACACCTAAGGTGGTGGGTCCAGCCTGGGCCTGCCAAATAACAATGACGGCTGCAACCAAAAAATAGCCAGGTGTTGTGGCAGGCACCTGTGGTCCCAGCTACTTGGGAGGCTGAGGCAGGAGACTCGCTTGAGCCTAGGAGTTGGAGGTTGCTGTGAACTGTGATGCCACGGCACTCTACCCAGGGGGACAGCTTGAGGCTCTGTCTCAAAAAAAAAAAAAAAAATGTAATAAGGAAGAAAAAATTTACCTTCCACCTTGCCAAGTTTTCTATTGAATTTGGAAAACAGGCTCAGTGCCCATAGCTCAGAGAGTAGGGTGCTGGCCGTATACACTGAAGCTGGTAGGTTGGAGCCTGGCCTGGGCCTGCTAAAACAAGAATGACAGCTACAAAAAAAAAAAAAAAAATAGTTGGGCATTGTGGTGGGTGCCTGTGGTCCCAGCTACTTGGGAGGCTGAGGCAAGAGAATCGCTTAAGCCCAAGAGTTTGAAGTTGCTGTGAGCTGCGATGCCACCGTACTCTATCGAGGGAAATATAATAAGACTCTGTCTCAAAAAAAAAAATGAAAGAAAGAAATTTGGAAAACAGTCATAATTCCAACTACTTTTTTTTTTTTGAGACAGTCTCACTATGTCACCCTCAGTAGAGTGCTATAGCCTCACAGCTCACAGCAACCTCAAACTCTTTTGGGTTTAAGCAATCTCTTGCCTCAGCCTCCCAGTAGCTGGGACTACAGGCACCCGCCACAATGCCTGGCTATTTTTGTTGTTGTTGCAGTTGTCATTGATGTTTATTTGGCCCAGGCTGGATTTGAACACTCCACCCTTGGTGCATGTGGTCGGTGCCATAACCACTGTGTTATTGGTGCTGCCCAACTCCAACTACCTTGAAAAAAAAAAAATGTCAATGCTTATTTAGTATTTTAAATCACTAGTATCATACCAGGTTATTGTTTCACTATTTGTTTGTCTTTGCCCAGGCTGTGCAAGGGCCCTGAGAGTGTGATCAAACCCACCCAGTAATCTCCTCTGTACAACACTAACTAGACTTTCAGAATTAGAAAGGAACTAAATATTCAATTCTTAGGAGACAGATATATCACTACCATATAATTTTCTTTTCTTTCTTTTTTCTTTTTGAGACAGAGTCTCAAAATGTTGCCCTGGGTGGAGTGCTATGGCATCACAACTCACAGCAACCTCAAACTCCTGGGCTCAAGTGATTCTCCTGCCTCCTCCTCCCATGTAGCTGGGAGTACGGGCACCTGCCACAATGCCTGACTATTTTTTGGTGGCAGCCGTCAATGTTGTTTGGTGGGCCCGGGCTGGATTCGAATCTGCCAGCTCAGGTATGTGGCTGGTGCCTTAGTCGCTTGAGCCACAGGGATTGAGCCTACCATATAATTTTCTTACAAAATACTCTGCATTAGGCTCGGCACCTGTGGCTCAAGTGGCTAAGGCACCAGCCACATACACCTAAGGTGGCAGCTTCGAATCCAGCCCGGGCCTGCCAAACAACAATGACAGCTGCAACCAGAAAATAGCTGGGTGTTGTAGCAGGCACCTGTGGTCCCAGCTACTTGGGTGGCTAAGGCAAGAGACTTGCTTGAGCCCAGGAGTTGGAGGTTGCTGTGAGCTGTGAAGCCACAGCACTCTACCCAGGGGGATAGCCTGAGGCTCTGTCTCAAAAAAAAAAAAAGATTGCCTACTTAAGTATAAACGATTTATATAGTATTCCTTTGTTCCTATAGATATGTTTCTTTACCAGTATTTTACATCCTTTCCATGTGTACTTGTTTTTACTTAAATCTTAGGTTTTATTTTCTTGAGTGGTAAGCTTTGTTTCTCAATCATGCCACTATTTTACTAAAGAGGGAGAGAGCACAAAGGAAGGTAATAAAGAAAAAAATCAAAGAAACAAACACATAAGTCTTAGAATCCAGTTTAAAAAAACATGTTTGATGGTCTAACTTATCTGTTTCAGTGGGAATTGAAGTCAGGGTAAAGAAGGATGTTCCTGATAGCATCTGGAAATTCTGATCTTCAAACCTGCTTTCTCCAAATTTCTCCAAAGGTGGGATGGCTTTCCTATTCTTTTGGCAATCTCTCAATCCCACGCCAATAGTTAGGGATAAATGAGCCAGAACCAGTGGAGTTGATGATCAACACAGTACTGGGGAAGGTTTCAAACAGCAAGAGGGGGTGTTAATCATGTGGGGAGTGGGGTGAAAAGACATTAGCAGGGTGGCTTGCAACCTCTGACAGTTACCCTGGAGTGTTCTGGTGAAGGACTGAGACCAACTGGCAGTTTTCTGATGAAGACGAGAACGTACTTGTTCATCAGAAATCTGCCTCGGACTTTCCTCCAAGCCAGGTTTCTCATCACGGACTAGAAAAATACCAAATGGTTCCTCCTAGAATGCCATCCTTTTGGGAACAGTGGGAGAAAGAAAGTTAAAGATGTAGGAAGACGTGATAGTAGAAAGGAAGGAGAGGAGGCACAGGGAAGTAAATGTAGAGACCCCAGAAACAGAAAGAGCAAGAGAGAAGGGAACCAGGAAGAAAGCGGAGAGAAGGGTCATAGAAAATAACAGCCAGTGGGAGTAGGAGAAACACACATTGAGAGAGAGAGAGGAGGAAAAGCTGATTCTTTGTTGAGGAAAGTTTCTCTCCTTAATAATTTTGGGTCAAGAAGTCCAATATGGCACAGAGCGTGCAAGAGAGGTACCAGACATCCAGTGTGTGACCTTGGCGAAGCAAGAGTTCAGCCCCATGGAAATCCAAGCTGGTGTCCTGACGGCCTCTGTCCTGCTGCAGTTCATCCTGGTGAGTATGGTTGTGAAAAGGCAGGAATAAAGTATTTTTTTTTTCCTCTCAGATAAATCAACTTTCAGAAGACTCTAGGAAGAAATGGATGGGGGGGGGTTGGGGGGGGGAGGACACATACAGGGAACCCAGGGGGTAGTGGAGACGTGAATAACTGCGATGCTTCCTGAGTATCATGGGGCTACATAGATGCATGTGTGACTGATGGCGTTGCCCAGGAAAAGGGGGGCAGAAATGAGGCTGACCACGAATATAAGCAGAATAGCTGTGGCACTTAGAGAGTCACTATGTAAATTTCTCTTTTTAGCATCTTATCACCCATCCCTCAAAACCTCCAATTTATGAAAACTAACTACATTACAATTCCACTACATAGAACTTCCCACATCTGCCCAAATAGGATTTTAGCAGTTTAGGTACCTCCAGTCCAGAAATGTTAAGAGAGGGAGGACATTTAACTTTGAAAACTTATCTGTCAGGTACAATGAACTCTATTCTGGTGATGGACACACAAAGAGGCCCGAATTAGGCATTATGTAAGGTATCCATGTAACAAAACATCTGTACCTTCCCTAATGTTTTGAAATAAAAAAAAAAAGTAAGACTATTTGGGGCCCTTTATGTTTCCCTACAATGAACTGGAAAACCTTGAATAATCTGTTAGCAGAGAAAGGGGTCACTGAACTGAGGGATCCCGGACAATCAAGAAGTTTGTGTAGCTGTAGAATCTGGCAGAAGGGAGAGCAAAGGAAGAAGCTGGATGGTGCATTCCTGCACAGCTGCTGTACAGAGTGAGCCGGGGTTTCCCCCCCTTACATGCCCATTAAGCTGATTCTGAAAAATGTATGTTTTTTCTTTTTCTTATACTTTCTTATTGTGCCCTTAGCTCTTCTTTTTCCTTCTTTCTCCTTCATTTCTCTTTTTGCAACAAATCTGAAAAGTAGCATTTATCCACCGAGCACTTCAGGCTTCTCTTAATTTTAGTGAAGGAAGTGAAACAAAGTTCCAGGGTTGTTTGGAGGAAACATACACTTTTTCATCACTAGTGGCCACCTATTTTAAATAAAAGCAAAAATTGGGCGGTGCCTGTGGCTCAGTGAGTAGGGCACTGGCCCCATATACCGAGGGTGGAGGGTTCGAACCCAGCCCTGGACAAATTGCAACAACAACAACAACAAAATAGCTGGGCGTTGTGGCAGGCACCTGTAGTCCCAGCTACTCTGGAGGCTGAGGTAAGAGAATTGCCTAAGCCCAAGAACCAGAGGTTGCTGTGAGCTGTGATGCCATAGCGCTCTACTGAGGGTGACAAAGTGAGACTCTGTCTCTAAAAAATAAATAAATAAAATAAATAAAAGCAAAAATTGATAACCATGAGTTTCTCCAGTATTATCTGCAGAGGATGGCTGGGCTGGTAATTCTTTTATAAATCCCTTTCACCTGATAGGTCTCAATTATAAGTAAACTCTGCCTCCCCCTCTGCCTCCACCATGAATTCCCAATAGGTACAAATCTCTGTTCCTTTCTTGTTGTTTTCCTGACATATCAGGTCATTCGCGGTATTGGACGTCAGAACAGCTTCAGGATTTAAGTTTACCTAGAGGGATCTTTGGGGGAGGAAGTCAACCTGAAATATAAAGCAGGAGGTGTGGATGGTTTCTTTCCAAGGAGTAGCTGAAAGAGTTTTAGAGCAAACTTGTCTCCGGTCCTATAAACTCATTCAACACACACTCACCATGAGTTTGATTTGAATTCTGCCTATATCAATGGGGTACACAGGCAGGCATATTACTTGAAATGCTGTGCCTTAGTTCCTATTCCTTTTAAAAATAACATTAAAGGTACCCACAAAGAGGGTTATTGTGCTTAAATGTCATAAAATATTAAAAATTCTTAGCAGTCAGACTGGCGTATAGTAGCTATTCAATAACTAAGGTCCCCCTCCACCCCTGCTGCCACTGCCTTTCCCCTCCTTCTCTTGGAGGGTGAGTTATTGTCATACTTAGGATGCAGAAGTGCAGCAGGCTAGAATTCAACTGGGCAGGAATTAGGAGGCCAGGTATCCCGAGGAACAAATCAGGAATTTTCTGAGGCAAACATTTTGATAGAAATGGCTATCCCTCATTCACAAAGGTGGTGACGCTCACTCCGACCTCCAAACCAGATTAGAGATTTGCTCTTCTGGATTCCCTCACCTTAAGAGCAATAGGTGAGAGGCATGGGGGAATGAAGTTAACAGTCCTGAGTATGGACTGACTCATGACCATGTCCTCATCTTTACCAAATGATCTAATACCGCACAACCCTGAAAGATGATTGGTTAGACAGCCGCACCCAGCAGACGAAATGATTTCCCTGTCTGAGACTGTTTCCCTTCCGACAGCTTCCTGGGACAAGAAGTGAAGAGAACTGTGGCAGTCATGAACAGTAAGTATCTGAGAGGTCAAGCTGGGA
Source organism: Galagoides demidoff (assembly GCA_963574575.1). Lineage (NCBI taxonomy): Eukaryota > Metazoa > Chordata > Mammalia > Primates > Galagidae > Galagoides > Galagoides demidoff. The sequence continues at coordinate 19,942 of CAUYQV010062075.1, forward strand.
GCAAGGAGGAGCAGAAAAAAAAGTCAATTCCCCAAAAAGTGTCAATAGGTCATTAGATTATCTATGACTTCCCTTTATTCATCTTTACTTAAATGGTCATCTGCCTACTAAGCTCATAGATGGGTTGTGAAAAAATAAAGATGTGTTGGTATAATCCTAAGTACTCAAAATAACACTGCTGACAGCGTGTTTGCCAGTCATCCCATCAAAGCAACACAATTAATCGCAATGTATATAGTCACAGAGATTTGCAAAAGGCTTTTTAGCTGTGCTTCTCAGTGACTCACTAGGACAGACTGGACTTATCTACATGCTGACATACTCGGGTGATTTTCAAAGTTTCATTGCTACTTAAAACCCAAAAAGCATTTTTTTTTTTTTTAGACAGTCTCACTTTGTCGCCCTTAGTAGAATATAATGGCATCACAACTCACAACAACCCCAAACTCTAGGGCTTTAGTAATTCTCTTGCCTCAACCTCCCAAGTAGCTGGGACTACAGGCACAATGCCTGGCTCTTTTCAGAGACATGGTCATGCTTCTGTTCAGGCTGGTCTCAAACTCCTGAGCTCAAGCAATCCAACTGCCTCAGGGCCTCCCAGAGTGCTAGCATTACAAAAGTGAGCCACTGTGCCTGGCCCCCCAAAGCATTTTCTAGTTATCAAGGTATATTAATATGTTTTGAAGACTTCATTTAGCTATCTATTTGATGAAGTTATCTATTCACCCAAACCTGTCACAATTAGATCTTATGCAGACACAGGGCAAAAAGATAAAATAGTAAAAGATTCATTCCACTTAGAGGAACTATAAAATAAAATTTTAAAAAGAAGGGGTGGTTTGAATAAAAGACTTATCCAGGCTAAAGAAAAACATATATTTATCCAGGGAAGGGTTTCCAGTAGCCAAGTCTATTAAAACCAGGGAAATGGGGATGGTTTCAATTACTTGTCATGCACAAGTGGAGTGCTGGCTATGTGACACACACTGAGGTTTTAGATGGCTACCACCGTAGGAAGAATCTTGTCCTACAGAATCAGAATCTAATTAGAACTAGAGGAACTTTGAACATATGAGGAAGGTGAGGAAATAAGGGGGCATCTTTCAGTGAAAAAAGAAATTTTATTTTCTATGTATGTATGAAAATAGATTCAATAGATTCCAACAGATGGATGTATGAGAAAATATTAAATGAAAAAATGGACTAATCTTTAGTATAAGAGATCCCCAAATACTTGGCTTCCCCTCTCCCTCCAATCTCTAATCTTATCTCCTCCTATGTAATTTTTCTTCATTCTCATTCTTCCAGAGATAATTAACAATTGCCAAAATTAATTTAGAATATTTAGTTTGCTTTCATGGTGGCGAATTTGGCTTCTACTTTTTATGCCCCTCCTGCTTAGTTTCTGTAGCTATACATGTCAGTTTTGATCCTAGATGTGAGTTTAGGGTCCTGCTTATGGTGGATATGATATTGTGAAATATGCATCTGAGGACTGGGTCATCTTCTTATTTCCTGGCATATCATTCCTTTTTTTTTTTTTTTTTTTTTTGAGACAGAGCCTTAAGCTGTCCCCCTGGGTAGAGTGCCGTAGCACCACAGCTCACAGCAACCTCCAACTCCTGGGTTCAAGCAAGTCTCCTGCCTCAGCCTCCCAAGTAGCTGGGACCACAGGCGCCCGCCACAATGCCCGGCTATTTTTTGGTTGCAGCCGTCATTGTTGTTTGGTGGGTCTGGGCTGGATTTGAACCCGCCCCCTTAGGTGTATGTGGCTGGTGCCTTAGTCACTTGAGCCACAGGCGCCCAGCCAATATCATTCCTATAATTCTTGAAATCTCCAAAGCAGCAAGTGTCTTTTGTATGCTAATGAGTTGACTGGTGGCTAGCAGCACTTGGATAGCTTCAGGAATGGTTCTGGGCACCTGAAAGACCAATGAGGATTAGTGGGTGGAACTTTTCAGCCCCACCCAACATTGAGGGAAGGGAAAGGGGCTGAAGGTTAAGTTGATTACCAATGGCCAGTGGTTTAATAGATCATGCGTATATAATGAAACTTCTATATAAACCCAAAGGACTGGGTTCCAAGAGCTTCTGGATAGCTGGACACTTGGAGGTTGCTGGAGGGTTGTGCACCTGAAGAGGGCATGGAAACAGCACACCCCTTGCCGCATGCTTTGCCTTACCCGTCCATGCATCTGTACCCTTGGTAATAGCTTTTATAATAAGCTGATACATGCAGGTGTTTCCCTGAGTTCTCTGAGGGACTAGCATATTAATAAAAACCGAGTGGGGGAGGGAGGGCAGGTCCTGGTAACCCTGACTTATATAGCTGGTGGGTCAGAAGCACAGGTAAGACAAACTGAGGCTTGTGCAGGGAGCCTAGGGGGAAGGGGAGTCTTGGAGACTGACCCCTCAATCTGTGAGATCTAACACTATCTCCAGGTAGATGGCATCAGAAATGAATTGAATTAGAGGACGCTTAGCTGGTGTTCCCTGTGGATGCATTGCTTGCAGGGTGTATGGGGCATCCCTACTCCGTCACCACCCCTGGTGCTAAGAAGTATTAGGAGAATACAGGCAGAAGAAACTCAATTTGTTTTTCCTACATTCTCAGTGGGAGTGTTGCAACAGCTTGTGAAACATGATCATATTGCTTTCATACTTAGAACTGCATTTTTTTCTTTACACTTACATTCTATTGACTTTAAATATATATAAGGCTTAACTTTCATATCCATTTTCAAACCCACTCTTTGTAAACTTGCATTCCAAGTTCTTTCTTGGTAATTTTCACCATAATTGTGTTTGCAATAGTTGATGTACATTTTCTATGAATGCTTTTCATGACACTACCTTAGTCTGCTTTACAATGATTTATAAAATGATTTGCACAATGCCATCGACAGTAGAAATACTACTCAAGGCATCCTATGTCTCAAAAGATTCAATTAGCTACACTGAAGTTTAAATAATAAAAACTCACAATGCTTTCTTATTAATAAGGCATCATATCACACTGTAAATTCTGAGTGTGGAGTTGTAACAGATATTGCCTATATTTTTTTTAATGTAAAAAACATTATTCTTTTTCCATAGGTGCCTGACCACAGACTGGGTACATCTCTGGTATATATGGTAAGTTTCAGCTGTAATACTCAGAAAGACACTTTATTTCTTAGGAGCATTAGTTTTTTTCAAGTTTCAAAATATATTGTCAGCAGGGGAAAAAAACCGACAGCCTGCATACTTGCTTAGCTTCTGGTGGAGTAAGATTTCTTTGCCTCATCACCAACCTATGTGACAATATGCCAGGATTTCCTTTTTCAATACCACCTTTTCAGCCAACGTCAAAAGCTTATCGTGCCTTTTCCTCTGGGCTTGTTCTAGAAATATCTCTACAGAAGAGATTACTTTAGTGCAGTAAAAAGCAGCCCCTCCAAACCACCTTAAATGTCTTATTATTTGTCCTAAAGCATTCATGCTGTCTTACTGACAAAATAAGTATACATGTAAAGCAAAAGCCTTAGAAATAATATCTTATAATTATTCTATAAAATACTTAAACAAGAATCAAAATGCAGACATTAAAGACTGATATGCCAGGGTGGCCCCTGTGGCTCCGTGACTAGAACGCCAGCCCCATATACCAGAGGTGGCGGGTTCAAACCAGTTTTTTTGCAAAAACTGCAAAAAAAAAAAAACCAGTTCAAACCCAGTTTTTTTGCAAAAACTGCAAAAAAAAAAAAAAAAAAAAAAAGACTGATATGCCAAAGTTGGGAACCAGGCCGATCTCAGAGCTCCCCATTGCCTGTGGGCTCCTGCAGGTTGCTGGTGGTAATTGGTGCCCTGGTCCTGCTGTGTGGCCTGACTTCCCTGTGCTTCCGCTGCTGCTGTCTGAGTCGCCAGCAAAATGGGGAAGAAGGAGGCCCACCACCCTATGAAGTGACCGTCATCTCTTTCGATCATGACAGCACTCTGCAGAGTACTATCACGTGTGAGTACACCAGCCTTATAACATGGGAGAGGGACCCAGATTTAAAATGAATGATTAGAGGGGTATTGAAGTGATATATGTCAGGACTCACTTCCAGAAGCCTTATGATGCAGTGACCTGGGGCTCTCACGGATGCTCCTTGCTCAAATATTTGTCTCACTGATGATAGAGTGAAAAAAAGGAGTGAAATATTAGAGACAACATTGGAAATATTTCGTAGAAAGAATTACCCAGCATGTAAACAATCGTTCTGCTAAAAACTATTTTAAATTCTGAGCACAACTTTTTCAAAACGTCTTGGAGTTTGTGAGAACCTACATTTTCTATTATCTGTACTATTTTATCTTTTTATTTATTTATTAATATTTTTTGAGACATAGTTTTAAGTTATCACCGGGGACAGAGTGCTATGGTGTCACAGCTCACAGCAACATCAAACTCCTGGGCTCAAGCAATCCTCTTGCCTCAGTTTTTCTATTTCTGGTAGAGATGGGGTCTTGCTTTTGCTCAGGCTGGTCTCGAACCTGTGAACTCAGGCAATCCACCTGCCTCTGCCTCCCAGAGTGCTAGGATTATAGGCATGAACCACTGCCCCCAGCCCCTATTTTTTATATATATATATATATATTTTTTTTTTTTTTTTGGAGACAGACTCTTACTTTGTTGCCCTGGTTAGAGTGCCATGGCGTCACACCTCACAATAACCTCCAACTCCTGGGCTTAGGCGATTCTCTTGCCTCAGCCTCCCGAATAGCTGTGACTACAACACCCACCACAACACCTGGCCACTTTTTGTTGCAGTTTGACTGGGGCTGGGTTTGAACTTGCCATCTTTGGTATATAGCGCTGGTACCCTACCTATTGAGCCACAGGTGCTGCTCGATACACCAGATTTTATCCGCAATAATACCTTGATGATTATAACACATCTTCCTTTATCTCTTTACATTCTATTTTTTTTACTTTTGTGTGTGTGTGTGTGTGGAGACAGAGTTTCACTTTATTGCCCATGGTAGAGTGTTGTGGCATCACACAGCTCACAGTAACCTCCAACTCCTGGGCTTAGGTGATTCTCTTGCCTCAACCTCCCTAGTAGCTGGGACTACAGGCACCTGCCACAATGCCTGGCTATTTTTTGGTTGTAGTTTGGCGGGGGGCAAGTTTGAACCTGCCACCCTCATATATGGGGCTGGTGCCCTGCTCACTGAACTACAGGCGCCACCCTACATTCATTTTTTTTTTTTTTGAGACAGAGCCTCAAGCTGTCCCCCTGGGTAGAGTGCCATGGCATCAAAGCTCACAGCAACCTCCAACTCTTGGGCTCAAGCGAGTCTCCTGCCTCAGCCTCCAAAGTAGCTGGGACCGCAGGCGCCCACCACAATGCCCGGCTATTTTTTGGTTGCAGCCATCATTGTTGTTTGCGGGTCTGGGCTGGATTTGAACCTGCCAGCTAAGGTCTATGTGGCTGGCGCCTTAGCCGCTTGAGCCACAGATGCCGAACTTCTACATTCTATTTTTAATAAATAGATCATTTCCTAAAAATGGGGAGTAAATACCAGGAAGAACACCAGGTGACCAAAGACTGTAATATTTATTTTAAAAAGAGAATAATCTGAAGTGTTGTTCACCTTTCCTACTTCCCCTTTGTTACTGTCATCTTAGAAAAAAAGATAAGACAGATAAATATTCCTAAGGAGTCTATGGTATTGGAGAATTGGTGGGAAGAGATCTAAGTTTCAAAGGGAAAGGGACAGGACTGTGGAATATGGGATCGCAGTTTAGATTATGCAAGGATACCAGAGAAGATGGGTTCTTCTAGTAGAACAGGAAGTTGGTTTCCAAACAACCTTTACAGGGTATTCATAAAATTTGTGGCAGGGAATGACAGTGTGTTTGGATAATTGTTAAAAGTAAAGGGGCATTAAGCATCTGAAGATGTCACATTTTCTTTATTATTTTATTTATTTTATTGAGGCAGGGTCTCACTCTGTTGCCCAGTCTAGAGTGCAGTGGCATCATATAGCTCACAGCAAACTCAAACTCCTGAGCTCAAGCTATCAGCCTCCTGCCTCAACCTCCTGACCAGTCAGGGCTACAGGCTCTTGCCATCACACCCAGCTATTTTTTTCTATTTTTGGGAGGCTCCTGTGGCTCAAAGGCGTAGGGTGCTGGCCCCATGTGCTGGAGGTGGTAGGTTCAAAACCAGCTCTGGCCAAAAACTGCAAAAAAAAAAATTTTTTTTTTCTATTTTTGGTAGAGAAAGGGGCTTGCTGTTGCTCTGGCTAGTCTTGAACTCCTGACCTCAAGTGATCCTCCCATCTCAGCCTCCCAGAGTGCTAGGATTACAGCCACGAGCTGCTGCACCCGCCCTCACATTCCCTTTAGTTCCTTACCTCTGTCCCCTCTTTCTCTGCAGCCCTTCAGTCAGTGTTTGGCCCTGCAGCCCGAAGAATCCTGGCCGTAGCTCACTCCCACAGCTCCCTGGGCCAACTGCCCTCCTCCCTGGATACCCTCCCAGGATATGAGGAAGCTCTTCACATGAATCGCTTCACAGTAGCGAGGAGTGGGCAGAAAGCTCCGGATCTACCCCCTGTCCCTGAAGAAAAGCAACTGCCTCCAATGGAAAAGGAGTCTTCTTGAGTAGAACACGCCTCAGACTGATGGGAACTGGGACTTTATAAATGAGGGCTGAGGTAGTCCCAAAACCTGTGGGGTCAACAGACAAAGGGAACATTCTCTTTGCCAACGCTGACAAGTTTTGTGGATGCCATCTAAACATTCTGTGCAAAAGATGTGTTCTAACTCCTCATTCCCAGCTACTTACATCTTCTAATACAGAATGAATGTTCTAATAGGAAACTCTAATTCTTTATCCATTGGCCAAAATTTATAACTAACCTTTAGCCGTGTTGATTGCTACCAAATCCTAGCATCATTGTGTCTTAAATTCCTTCAACTACTGACAACTTATAAAATTTCTTTACACATAAGATACTGCAAGTTGCTTTTTTGTCTGCCAACTAATAGATGGTGGCAAACTTGAAGAGAAAGACAACAGTGTCAGCATAGCCATTGACAGTCATGCACTGAGTTCCAGCTTCTTTCCTCCTGAAAGTATAGTCAATTTTATACTGAGTGACAGTGATCTTCTGGGACGTTGCACAATATCCACTTGAATATCTAAAATCCGGGGTGGGATTGCTGCTGTGGGCTAAGAGAACACAGATAGTATTGAAGTGCCAAATACCAAAGTCTGTCTTTCATTCTGGTCCTACCTAGCAGCAGTATGGAAAGCTACACACAGAGCAGTAACCGTTTGATTAATTTTTCAGTTCCTCTGCCCTGCTAACAGGTAAAGACTAGCCTTGCTTTGCGGCTTTTCTCTTCATACCTCACACTGGTCTCTAGTGGTGGCCCATGGCTGCCTCCTAGTGGAGCCATGGTAGAAAATAAACTTTTCTTTTTGCATATCTACACAACCTTCCAGTTTGGGGAACACAAACAAGTGCAGAACTAAGCCTGGATGGGATGCTTGTCACGGCATTGTTCTGCTGTGTAGTGCTAAGTTACTCACCTAACATACTACCGTGTTTCCCCGAAAATAAGACACTGTCTTATATTTATTTTTTCTCAAGAAGACACACTGGGGCTTATTCTCAGGGGATGTCTTATTTTTACTAAGGTATAATACAACAATCTACATTTATTCAAATACAGTTAAGTCATCTTCTTCTGGAATCTGACAGGGGGAGCCGACCTCGTTGGTGGGGCTGGCGCTAGTGATGCGTGAACTCCTTTCCCCTAGCCGTTCACACGTGAGCAATAGGATGCCTGCGACTGCGGTTACCACACATGCACCTGCATGAGTGCGAATGGCTTGGAGAAAGGAGCTGTGGCAGATAAAAGGTATTCCAGTCTTCCTTACTGCTCCGTATCTGCATAGCCATGCCCATCACTAGGTCTTATTATCGGGGGAGGGCTTATATTTAACAAATGCATAGAAATCCTGCTAGGGCTTATTTTGGGGGTAACTCTTATTTTTGGGGAAACATGGTGCCTCCCAAAGTTCTGCTATTGGAAAATGAAGGACATATGATTGGGGAAAAACCACTTGCCTTAGATAAATCACTGAAATAGCTAAAGCAGCTTTCTCATCTGTAAAATAGGAGACAGTAATACTTCACAGGACTACTATGCAGATCAGAGAATGACATGATTTGCAAAGTATTATGCACATGTATTTGTCATTATTTGTGCTATTGTCATCTAATTGTCACTTACCTGGTATGATTCCACTAAGCGTTATGTTCTGGTTTGTCCTTTTGCCTGCCTTTGTTATTGTTAAGTCACATCTGGAGTGGTTTTACTTTATCAATAAATATTTGTTGACTGAGGTAAACAACAAAATATATAAGTGATTCCTCTTACTATGTTCTATGTAGAGGTCAGAGATATTTGAGAAAACTAGTTGTTCATTAGTCAATTAGCTCCAAGACTCAGGGAGGTGATATAAAACTCATGGATTGGCTGATTGGTGTAGCAACCCATTAAATACATTCTTGGAACACGCACTCAGTCCAGAGGGGAAAAGGTTCTGAGCATAACCTGCTGGTGATCTGATTTTATCCTGAGTTATTTAGTCATTTATCAAATAGCCTCAGGAAACTGTTGAAATGCATGACTTGTTAATAGCAGCTGAGGTGGCCCTGTTTCACCGCTGCCAAATGAATCATGTAGTCATCATACATTCCATAAGATATCCTAAGCCCTTTTGTCCTTCAAGACACCACTGACTTGAAATTAAAATGTTGATTGGTATTAAAAGGTCTTGTGGGAAATCCTGTATAAAAGTCTTAAAGAGAGCTCTGTACCTCACACTGGCTCTAATCCCTAGCACAATATGTATGGAATCAGTTCCATCTGTTCTATGCCACTCTGTCCTCTGTCTCTGTCCTATAGTATATCTTTCCCCCAATCTGCTTCACATGACTACTCCTCAGCAGCATGGAGCATGGGGTCTTTCTCTCCCACTGCCCTCCCACGTGGTCGCATCCCTTTGGCTTCATTTCTCTCTCAATCTAATACACCTGTCAGTCAATTCAATAATTTTACTAATGTTCTCAACACTTCTAATTGTGCTTTGCATTGCATAGATGCAACAGGTATTTTTGTTCAGCAAGTATGATTTTTTTTTTTTGTAGAGACAGAGTCTCATTTTATTGTCCTCGGTAGAGTGCTGTGGTGTCACAGCTCACAGCAACCTCCAACTCCTGGGCTTAGGCAATTCTCTTTCCTCAACCTCCCGAGTAGCTGGGACTACAGGTGCCCACCACAACAACTGGCCATTTTTTGCTGCAGTTTGGCTGGGGCGGAGTTTGAACCCTCCACCTTCAGTATATGAGACTGGCACCCTACCTACTGAGCCACAGGCGGTGGTCCAGCAAGTATGATTTAAGAAATTTTATCTGGCAAGCGCAGTGTGGAGGATGTAAAACAAACAGGGCCTCTGTTTCTCAGTCCTCACAGAGTTCACATCATAAGGAGGAAACGTAAATTTTTTTTTGAAAAAGCAAAAAAAAAAAAAAAAAAGAACGATAACAAACATCATAAGCGCAAAGAACTAAACAAAGGCTGAGAGAGTGAAAAATAGATAAAGAGGGAGTGGAAAAGAGTTTGGCAAGGTAGAGGGAGGAAAAATCACTTTCAAAGGTGAGAAAAGACTTGGTAGATTTGAGAAATGAAAATAGATCAGAGAAAGATTATTGGGAGCAAAGGAGAGAGCTACAGAAAATGACATCCAAGAGGGAAAAGGCATCTTGGGGGCAAGGAGTTTAGACTATATTTTACATGCCTTAAAAATCCATCAAAGGATTTTAAACAGCAAGATACTTAATGTAAATTTGAATTTTGTGACAAATCTTAATGCTACAGTAGAAAGGACTGGAGTAGGATAAGTAACAAGTACAAAAGTATGAAGATAAGATGGGAGGTACTGTTACTAGGCTGCACAGTGATAGGTCCACCAAACTTTACTTGTCAGAAGGCTAGAGATTCTGGAGAACAGTGAGAGTAGTTTCTCCAAGACTATTACATTCTCCCTTTTCCAAAATTAAAACTTATAAAAGTTCAAAGCAAAGATCACATCAACTCTTATTTTGTTTGTTTGTTTATTTATTTATTTATTTATTTATTTATTTATTTATTTAGAGACAGAGTCTCACTTTGTCACCCTTGGTAGAGTGCTATGGTGTCATAACTCACAGCAAGCTCAAACTCTTGGGCTTAAGTGATCCTCTTGCCTCAGCCTCCCGAGTACTATAGGCACCTGCCAGAAAGCCCAGGTATTTTTAGAGATGGGGTCAGACTCTTGCTCAGGCTGATCCCAAATTCATGAGCTCAAGCGATCCACCTGCCTTGGCCTCCCAGAGTGCTAGGATTACAGGTGTGGATAAGGTGACCAGACATCCTGCTTTTGGTGGGCTGGTCCTGATTTTTAACAACTTGTCCTGCATCCTGCGGCATTTTTAAAAAGTCCAGATTTTTGGAAAGAATGCACAACAAGCTAGGGAACGGTGGGACAACGGGAAGGGAATATATGGTTGCTGAAAAGGTTAATGTAACTCCATTTGGGAATGAAGAGGTTAATGTAACTTCATTTGGAAATGAAAAGGCTAATGTAAACTCCCTACTCCCCTCCTGGGCAAGGTTGCCCAGGTGGACTGGCACCCTACTCCTTTGAGCCACAGGCCTATACATAATTTTTTAAAATGTATTATATTTGTAAATTGTACCTATGTCGAAATTAAAAAATATATATATTACAATACTATTTTTGCCTTCTATGAAAATTTTTGTTGCTCCATATAGACCAAATTTTTCATTAAGAACACCCCCCATCCCCCCACCCCGTCAATGGTGTCCGGCTTTACCAATATTAAAATCTGGTCACCTTAGGTGTGGATCATCATGCCCCTGGCTAACCCTTATTTCAAATAATAATCAGCATAACTCAGTGACCTATTATAACATTCCATTTCAAAAGTTAATCTCCGGCTTGGCACTGGTAGCAAGGTGGGTTACAGGACCAGCCACATGCACCAAACATGGAGGCCTGGGCGAGCTAAACAATAATGACAACTGCAACAACAATAAACAGCAGGTGTTGTGGAGGGTGCCTGTAGTCCCAGCTACTTGGGAGGCTGAGGTAAGAGACTTGCTTGAGCCCAAGAGTTTGAGGTTGCTGTGAGCTTTGATGCCACATCACTCTACCAAGGGCTAAATAGTGAGGCTCTGTCTCACAATAAAAACAACAAAACAAAACAAAAGTTAATCTCCTAAGTCAATGCTCCTAAACTATTCAAGATAGGCATCTTTAGTGTGGGAGTTAAATTTACAAAACACTAAAAATGGGAGACAGGGGGCGGTGCCTGTGGCTCAGTGAGTAGGGCACTGGCCCCATATACCAAAGGTGGCAGGTTCAAACCCAGCCCCGGCCAAACTGCAACCAAAAAATAGCTGGCCGTTGTGGTGGGTACCTGTAGTCCCAGCTACTCAGGAGGCTGAGGAAAGAGAATCGCCTAAGCCCAGGAATTGGAGGTTGCTGTGAGCTGTGTAGCACCACGGCACTCTACCAAGGGCAATAAAGTGAGACTCCATCTCTAAAAAAAAAGGGAGACAGGAAGTAGAGTCTGTTAAGACCTAAACCAAACTGACCAGCTGCATCATGTTGGCCCAAGCCTGACTAGCTCCATCTTACTCTCACTACATGAACTTTCAGTAATAAACAATAATAGATAGATTAAAAAAGAGAGAAGGAAAAAAAAAGAATAGTGGACAAGAGATGATTATGGATAGAATGAGTATGGAAATAAACATAGGGATTCGAAAGATCTATTGGGGATTAGTTTGTTAGGGCTTGCTGCTGCATTGGAAATGGAAATGTATTAAGGGAAAGAAGTAAAGGATGATTTCCAGATCATTTACTTAAAGTGATGTGCAGCTATTTATTAGCATGGAGAAGTCTGCAGGAAGACCAGATTTAGAGGTACGAGCTAAAATGAAATATTAAGCCTCCTCCAGCTTACTGGCCAAGGAGACCCCAGAAATACCTTAAAGCTATCCATGAGAAAAGAGGTCTGACATTCTGGAAAAAGCAAAACTATGACAACAGTGAAAAAAAAAAAAAGTTGGCAGCCCTGTAGGAGGTCTGACCACATATACTGAGGCTGGTGGGTTGGAACCCTGCCTGGGCCAGCTAAAACAACAACGACAACTGCAACAACAACAACAAAATAGCTGGACATTGTGGCGGGCACCTGTAGTCCCAGCTACTTGGGAGGCTGAGGCAAGAGAATCTCTTAAGCCCAAGAGTTTGAGGTTGCTGTGAGCTATGATACAACAGCACTCTACTGAGGGCAGTATAGTAACACTCTGTCTCCAACAACAACAACAACAACAAAATTCCTAGATCTACCTAGGCATCATTTACTCTTCCCAAATCCCTGGCCATCTTTTACTTTTTTTTGAGACAGAGCCTCAAGCTGTCCCCTTGAGTAGAGTGCTGTGGCATCAAAGCTCATAGCAACCTCCAACTCCTGGGCTCAAGTGAGTCTCCTGCCTCAGCCTCCCAAGTAGCTGGGACCACAGGTGCCCACTGTAAGGGCCAGACCAGCGCCATTTTGTCGTTTACTACACAAGCTCTGTTAAACTGCAGGGCCACTCCCTGCTGCCTCCCCCACCCTTGGTTATATAGCCCTTGAGCTGTTGATTTAGTCACCTTAGGCAGACAGCTGCCATAATAGGCAATAAGTATCAGTTTCCTTGAACAGCTGCCGTAATAGTCAATAGGTTTCTACTTCCTTAAAATTCAGGTATTCTCCTTCAACTACCTAATTAGGCTACACCACCTCTAGCCCTGGTTAAGAAAT
>CAUYQV010062076.1:0-20154 GCA_963574575.1 Galagoides demidoff
TAATTTATTTAAAATTTTTTTTTTTTTTTTTTTTATAAAAAAAAAAATGAAACTTTTTTTTACAATTTTTAAATTTAATTTTTTTTAAAAATATTTTTTTTTTTAAAAAAAAAAAAAAAAAAAAAAAAGTATAACCAAAAATCCAAAATGGGTAAGTCCTAAAAAGATCAACAGTGTCAAAGCTAAGGACCTATTTTTAGCTAGTTTGATAGGAAAAAATGCTTTTATGAGGTGACAATATTCTAAGTACTTCATTAATAAGAGAGATAAAAGATGAAAATATGGTCTGTAAAATCTCTGTGTACAAGGAGGAAGAATTTGTTAGTGAATACACACAAAGGAAATGTGGAGTCAGTAATTTGTTTGCACTCTAACAGTGGAATGAGTTGCATGTTTCATAGTGGCAGTCTCAAGATGGCCATCATTAAATTGAGAAAAAGAGATGTAAGGAAAAAGAAATAAATTGTATTTGTTAATTACATCTAAGAAAAATCTATTTAGTGTATCTACTGGCATCAAAAGCCAATAGAAAGCAAGTAGAGTAAAAGCCTACTTGAAAATGTTAGAGAATTAGTTTGTTAAAGAAATCACTAGCCTGGGCAAAACCCAAAGCAAACCAAACAAAAATCCTTTAAGTATTCTAACATCAAAATAATCCTGGCTCAGCGCCTGTGGCTCAACTGGCTAAGGTGCCAGCCACATACACCTGAGCTGGCGGGTTGGAATCCAGCCCGGACCCGTCAAACAACAATGATGGCTGCAACCAAAAAATAGTGGGGTGTTGTAGCGGGTGCCTGTGATCCCAGCGACTTGGGAGGCTGAGGTAGGAGACTTGCTTGAGCCTAGGAGTTGGAGGTTGCTGTGAGCTGTGATGTTACGGCACTCTACCCAGGGGGACAGCTTGAGGCTCTGTCTCAAAAAAAAAAATAAAAATTAAAAAAAATCCTAAGGTCCTCACATTTACAAGGGAAAGGATCATGCAGTGGAAGTTCCAGAAAACCAAAAATATCATATCCCCCTTGATTACTACGATTGTGGACAAGGAGAAAAATGGAAAAGAAGAAAAAAAAATCTTTCAGAAGGTGGTGCTAAGAGCCACAGAGCAAAGAGAGAATAGATTCCGATTAGGGCCTCATTAACACTATTTATAGCTGATTAATGATGGTCATGTTTCTTTTATTCTAGTGTGAACCTTCATTGAAAATATTTTATTCCTGTTACTTCATATTATATGAAGGGTTGCATTTGTGATAAAGTAGAGATAACTTGAGATTTTATATATATATATATATGTGTGTGAAATATATATAAAGGTCTGACAATTAAATTCTCAAACTTGCCACCATTGGCAGCACTGTACAAAGAACTCAATAAGGATTTGTAACCTTCGTATATGAGCGCCTCACTGCTGTGTTCGTGTGGATGTCTGGCCTTGTCTTGATCAGTGGCATTCATTATTAGTGTTGCATGTTTTTATGTCCTGTCACATGAATGTTAGAACTTGAATTAGAGCAAGGAACAAACAATGAATTTCTTTATAACCTTGGCAAGTGTGGACGTGGAATCAGGGATGTGTTAGTCCAAGTTTATAGGGATAAATGCTATGAAGAAAACAGCAGTTTACAAATGATTGAGCGTTTTTCTGAGGGGAGAGAAAGCAGCATCACTATGCGGAGAGGTCAGAGTGGCTGACAAAGATTTACAGTTATCATCTAAACCCCATAAGGAGAGCCCGTGTGGCAAAGTCCCTAAGCTGCAGACGGTGGTGTGAATGTGGGGAGAAGGCAAGATTCTGATACCGCTGGTGGGACTGCACTCTAATACAGCCCCTGTGAAAGAAGTAAGAACAGTCCTCAAAGAGATAAAAGTAGACCTTCCGTTTGATCCCTCAATCTCATTGCTAGGTATCTCCCCAGAAGAAAAAAAAATCCTTTTACCATAAAGACATTTATTTTAGAATTTTCATTGCAGTTCAATTCACAATTGCAAAGATATGGAATCAACTCAAGTGCTCAAGAATGAATATAAGATCTTTATGAGACACTTAATTTACGAATATTTTCTACCAGTTTAGGGCTTATTTTTTCTTTTGAAAAGTAACAGCTTTAAAACTTTATGAAGTCAAATTTATGCATATTTCCTTGTGTTGTTCATAAATAATAATAATCATATAGATATATTAAGAACCAGATAGAAGGTTTTTTGTAAAGGAAAAAATATAGTAAATATTTTGAACTTTGTGGGCCATAAATCTTCTGTTGCAATTATTCATATCTCTCATTATAGCATAAAAGTATCCATAATTAACATAAACAAGTAAGTATGTTGTATTTTAATACAATTTTATTTATAGAAAGGATTGGACCATTTCTGGCCCTTGGGGCATACTTTTCCAATCCATGAGGTAAAGAATCAGAGAAAAATAATTGGAATAACAATATAAAAATAACATTTGTATAAGGAAGGAGGGTTAATAGTACATTTAGCATTTATCAACTAATTTGTTCAAAATAAAATATAAGTAGAATGAACCAGAGAGCAACGAGGTTGTTTACCTAGAGGAGGTCAGTAAAAATAGGACAGAAACTACAGAAGAAATGGGGGAAGGAAAAGACAATTCATGTATTTTACCATTCTGACTTTTGAACCGTATTGATGTTTCCTATAACCAATAGATGAAACTAAGCAAAATCATTAAGCTTAGGGAAATAACCCATCTGAAATACAAACAGAAACAAATGAACTGCTCTGGACTAAGAAATGAGCAGCATAGCCACACTGAGGTGAAAAGAATTAACATTAAGAAAAGTTTAAATCTAGTATTTGGATTATATTCTTTCAGGTTAAAGACAAAAAATTCTATAAACAAAGATTGAACTCCAGTCGGTAGGCTTGTTTTTTTGCAGATGCAGGAGTTAGCAATTCTGGAACAATATTCTGGGTACTTTGAGATTAAGCAAATAAGTGGCCACAGGTTTCTTGCTCTTGGCTAAAGGACCTACAAATATGGAAACGGTGAGACAGAATGAAACCAGTGATGGTGGATTAAAATTGGACATGTCAAAAGCTACTCATAGTAGCTAATTATAGATGTAGATGTGTGTATGTGTAACCTATTTGTATGTGTGTGTGTATGTGTTTCCTAGATGCTGCATGGAGAGGGTTTACAAACAGCAACACCGTACCAGCCATGAGCATACCTTCCCTGGATTTCAGCCCTAGGTTTCTAAACACCATTTTCCATGAAAAAGAACTCGGTCCCTATAGGGAAATGGCTGATTCTAGTGCTGGAAAATGAAAAGTTCACAATGAACATAGAATATTTTAATTTGCCAGAATGTAGCAAAATGTTTGAAAAACGATAAAGAGATGTCAAAAGACTTAGGAGCCAGTTTTAGGGGATTTTCACTTGCTGTGACTGGGATAATTTGAGCATCTAAATAAATAATGACATTAGATAGATATAAGCCCACATAGCTAGGAAGAAAGGAAAAGAAGGGAGGAAAGAAAGAAGGTAGAAAGGAAAGAATGGAGAAAAATAAGTAGGGAAGAAGGAAGGAAGGAAGGGAAGAGAGAAAGAAGGGTAAACCCTTTGTCTTACAATACAATGGCAAAAAATGAATGTGAAGGAATTTATGGGATTAAAAATTATCATTCAGCAAATATCATGATAATGTTCTATTCAGGCAAAGATCCTCTATAGATGGTTTAGCCAGGTTGAAATTTGATGAGTAACCCGTATTTACATAATCTCAAAGTATCTTCCTACAAAATATGTATTAGTTACAAAAGGGAATAATAGCACTGTTGAAATGGAAACAACTGGTGAATATCACCTTAATAAAGTGATCAAAGTTACTACTACCAGTCAATGAGATAAATCAGCATTATTTGCTTCTTGATAGGATGCACTGAGCACATAAGATCACTTTTGTGGAACACCTGCCAAATGCCTCATTCTACTCATGAGGAAACATCAGACAAATTGAAATTGAAATACACTCTACAAAATTACTGGCCTGTGTCTTGAAACACACTGGACAATTATAAAACTGTTCAAGATTAATTTAGCAAACTAAAGAAACATGATGACTGAATGTAATGTGGGACCTGATATTTTCTTTTTCTAAGAATGCTACTGAGGTAACTACAAAAATCTGAGTAAAACCTGCAGGTGAGAGAATACATCATATTATATCAATAATCCTATCCCAATTTTGAAAATAATTCTGTAGCCATATAAGACAACAACCTCGTCTTTCTAAAATATGTGCTGAGGGACTTAAGAACAAAGAACCAATGTGGTTGCAAGTTACTCTCCAATAATTCAGTAAGAAATTATATAGAGAATGTAGAATAAACCAGATATGGTAAAATATTCATTTTAACATTGTGAAATCTAAGTGAAGAGCATAAAGGAAATTTTTGTACTATTCTTGCAATATTTTCATAAATTTGATATATGTTAAAAAAAAATCTCTAAAAGCGAAAAAGGAGTACAAGGCCTCCCTGGAAGCAGGCAGCTCTCCTATTGCATACTCTAGCTGGAAAGGTTGGCAAAGGTCCATTCTTTGAATGCAGATTGAAATATTGTTTAATATATTAGTCTTGACAATATAATTTCTGAATCAAGATTGTTTGCAAATCAAAGCGTCCACAGGGTTTTTATTACCTCCAAGTTTCTAGAAAGTCATGGACCTAGTCAGAGTTTTGTCCTCTAGCAGAGAAGAACTTTCACTAATGAACACATTTTGAACAGATAATGGCAGACAAAAATAAAGTCACATTTAAATTACAAAGAATTAAAACATATATATTGATACCAAGTACATGGCATTCCCAACCTCTGTCACCAGAGTTAGAACTGATTGGAAATTCTTTAAGCTTGTGTACAGTTGATAAAATAAAATAATAGTTGCTGCTGTAAGTTATATACTCCGTTTATACTTAAAGATATTTACATCTCTTCAACTATCTTCCCAGCTTCCAAATTGCTGTTACATAAACCGAAATGTAAACAGATTAAACACTGAGGTGATGGTGATGCAAAGTAGGAAAAGAGGCACCAGTAACCCTGGAATAATTCTTTTGCTGGGTAGGACTTTCTAACTCCATGTACCACCAGAGCCAGTCACACTTGAGCTGCCAGTGGACCCCTACTGTCCGGTTGCTAGAGTCCTTTTGAATTCTCCCACTTGATCTGTGTTTGTGCTGATGGGGACAATTGATTTGGAACTCTTGATCTGGGATGATCACGAAGGGACTCTCCAAGGTTATACCCTGGTTGTGTTGTAGAGGGAGGCTCAGATGCTCCTCTCCCAGTTATTGCTAGTGGGGGGCAGGGTGTTTTAATTTCTTATATTCCTCCAAGCTGAGATTTCAACCCAGAGTTACTGATCCACTAGGATTGGTCAAAGTCTAGTTAAATCCAAGACAGACCCACCTAGCCCCATCATACCAAGCAGATCCCTAGAGTCTCAGGCTGTAGTACTGAATGTAAAGCCCCAGGGGATTAGCCACAGTCACCAATCCCAGCACTCTGGTAAAGGGCTGATTAATTACATCTCCAGGCGCCCTCAATTTAATTCCACCTTACGAGACTTTCTAAACAATGGTGAAAAATAACCATGGGGCAGAGTCACCGGAAAAATTCAAGCAACTTGAATAGCCAGAGTAGATCAACTTTCCAAATGTATGACAAAAGAGATGCAACAGAAGATCCTATTCTTAAACAAATAGCTGAGATGTCAGAAATTTCAGAATTTGGACAACAAATAAGATTAACAGAATTGAAGTAAAATTGGAATTAGAAGTTCAAGGAGTAATTCAAAAGTTTGCTCAATAATTCAATGAACTCAAAGATAAAATCACCAAATATTTTGACAAATTGAGGCAAGAATTTGCATCCCTTAAAGACTTGAGAAATATAGTCTAATTCCTCAGTAATAGGATAAAACAGGCAGAAGAAAGGATCTCAGACGTTAAGTACAAAGCTTTTGAATGCTCCCAAATGCTCAAAGATGAAGAGAAATGGAGAGCAAAGATGGATCATTCCCTGAGACAGTTGTGGGACTACTCCAAAAAAGCAAACATTTGCATTATCGGAATTCCTGAAGGTGAAGAGAATGATCTGAAAGGTACAGACGCTCTATTCTAAGAGATTTGAGAGAAAAACTTTCCAAACATGGCAAGAGATACTGAAATTCAGATAGCAGATAGTTTCAGAACCCCAGCACAACTCAATCCAAATAAAGCATTCCCTAGACACATTGTAATTAACTTCACCAAAGTTAATATGAAAGAGAAAGTCCTGCAAACAGTCAGATGTAAGAAAATCCTAACCTACAAGGGGAAGAATATTAGAATGACTGCACATCTTTTTTGCTGAAACTTTTCAAGCCAGAAGAGGATGGTCATCAACTTTCAATCTCCTAAACCAAAACAACTTTCAGCCCAGGATCATGTATCCAGCTAAACTGAGTTTCATTTATGATGAAGAAATTAAATACTTCAATGACATTCACATTTTGAAGGAATTTGCCATAACTAAATGAGGTCTCCAGGATATTCTCAGATCAGTCCTCCATAATGACCACCACAATGCTCTATCACCAAAGTAAATTCACTCAGAAATTATGGATCAAACCCCAACTTCCACAGTGATGAAAGATTAAAAATGTATATTGGCCTTTCAAAAAGTTGACACCCAAAATACTAACAGGCTTACTGATACTCTCAATTGATATGAATGGCTTCAATTGTCCACTAAAGAGGCACAGGTTGGCTAGATTAAAAAAAAAAACATAAGCCAGATATCTGTTGTATACAAGAATCTCATCTTATCTTAAAGGATAAATATAGACTCAGAGTGAAGGGATGGACAACTATAATCCAGGCAAATGGAAAAAAGAAAAAAGCAGGGGTTGCAATTTTACTTGCAGATACATTAGGCTTTAAACCAACAAAAGTGAGGAAAGACAAGGATGGTTACTTCATATTTGTTAAGGGCAACACTCAACATGATGAGATATCAATTACTAACATTTATGCGCTCAGCTGAAATGCTCCTCAATTTATAAGCAACACCCTAACAGACATGAACAATTTGATATCTTTCAGCACCATAATAGTCGCAGATTTTAACTCCCCTTTGGCAGTGTTGGATAGATCCTCCAAGAAGAAAATAAACAAATAAATTATGAACTTAAACTTCACCATACAATAATTCAATTTAATAGACATCTATAGAACATTTCTTCCTAACAAAACTGAATACACATTCTTCTCATCAGCCTATAGAACATCCTCCAAAATTGGTGACATCTTAGGTCACAAGGCTAACCTCAACAAATTTAAAAGAATAGAAATTATTCCTTGTATTTTCTCTATTCATCATGGAATAAAAGTTGAGCTCACCAATAACAGGAATCTTCATACTCATACAAAGACATGGAAACTAACCTTATGCTGAAAGATAGTTGGGTCAAAGATGAGATTAAGAAGGAAATTACCAAGTTTTTGGAACAGAATGATAATGAAGATACAAATTATAAGAACCTCTGGGATACTGCAAAGGCAGTCCTAAGAGGAAAATTTATAGTGCTGCAAGCCTTCCTTAAGAGAACAGAAAGAGAAGAAGTCAATAACTTAATGGGAAATCTCAATCAACTGGTAAAGGAAGAACACTCCAACCCCAAGCCCAGGAGAATAAAAGAAATAACCAAAACTAGAGCTGAATTAAATGAAATCAAAAACAAAAGAATTATTCAAAAGATCAATACATCAAAAAGTTAGTTTTTTTGAAAGTTCAACAAAATTAATAAACCCTTGGCTAGCCTAACTAGAAATAGAAAATTAAAATTCCTAATTTTATCAATCATAAATGACAAAGGCAAAATAACAATAGACACCTCAGAAATTCAAAAAATTCTTAATGAATACTACAAAAAACCTCTATTCTCAGAAATAAAAAAATCTGAAAGAAATTGATCAATACTTGGAAATATGCCACCTTCCTAGACTTACCCAGAAAGAATTAGAAATGTTGAACAGACCTATATCAATTGCTGAAATAGCATCAACTATACAAAATCTCCTAAAAAAGAAGAGTTTGGGACCAGATGGCTTCATATCAGAACTCTACCAAACCTTTAAAGAGGTACCTATATTACATAACCTTTTCCAAAGCATAAAAAAGAAGGAATACTTCCCAACACATTCTATGAAGCAAATATCACCCTGCTCCCCAAACCAGCAAAAGACCCCACAAGAAAAGAAAATTATAGACCAATATATTTAATTAATATAGATGCGAAAATATTCAATAAGATTTTAGCAAACAGAATTCAGCAATACATCAAACAAATTATACACCATGGCCAAGTTGGTTTTGTCCCAGGGTGTCAAGGATGGTTCAATATATGTAAATCTATAAATATAATATATCACATAAACAAAATTAAAAAACAAAGACCATATGATTCTCTCAATTGATGCAGGAAAAGCTTTTGATAATATCCAGCATCCTTTTATGAGCAGAATACTTAAGAAAATAGGTACAGAGGGACTTTTCTTAAACTGATAGAAGCCATCTATAGCAAACCCACAGCCAATATTGTATTGAATGGAGTTCAATTGAAATCATTTCCACTCAGATCAAGAACCAGGCAAGGTTGCCCATTGTCTCCACTACTTTTTAACATTGTAATGGAAGTCTTAGCTATCTCAATCAGGCAAGTAAAGGTGATCAAGGCTATCCATATAGGGTCAGAGGAGATCAAATTTTCACTCTTGGCAGGTGATATGATTGTATGTATGGACAACCCCAGGGATCCAACTATAAAACTCTTAGAAGTGATCAAGGAGTACAGCAGCATCTAAGGTTACAAAAGCAATACTCACAAATCTGTAGCCTTTATATATACCAATAATCGTCATGCTTAAAAAAAACAGCCAAGGGCTCTATTCCTTTTACAGTAGTGCCAAAGAAGATGAAATATTTGGGAGTTTACCCAACAAAGGATGTAAAAGATCTCTATAAAGAGAATTATGAAACTCTGAGAAAAGAAATAGCTAAAGATGTTAACAAATAGAAAAACATACCATGCTCATGTCTGGGAAGAATCAACATTGTTAAAATGTCCATACTACCCAAAGCAATATACAATTTTAATGCAATCCCTATTAAAGTTCCACTATCATACTTTAAAGATCTCAAAAAAATAATACTTCATTTTATATGGAATCAGAAAAAACATCAAGTAGCCAAGACATTACTCAGAAATAAAAACAAATCAGGAGGAATCATGCAACCAGACCTCAGACTATACTATAAATTGATAGTGATCAAAACAGCATGGTACTGTCACAAAAACAGAGGTAGATGTATGGAACAGAATATAGAACCAAAAGATGAGCCCAGCTACCATCATTTGATCTTTGATAAGCCAGTCAAAACCTTTAGTGGGGGAAAAGACTCCCTATTTAACAAATGATTCTGGGTGAACTGACTGGAGACCAGTAGAAGACTGAAACTAGACCCACACTTTTCACCATTAACAAAGATAGACTATCACTGGACAAAAGATTTAAACTTAAGACATGAAACTATAAAACTACTAGAAGAAAGTGCAGGGAAAACACTTGAAGAAATTAGCCTGGGTAAATCTCTCATGTGGAGGTCCCCCCCCCCCCCCCCCCCCGCCCCCGCCCCGCCTCATAAAATATTCATACAATCCAATTTCTTCAAGTGTTTTTCCTGCACTTCCTTCTACTATTTTTATAGTTTCATGTCTTAACTTTAAATCTTTAATTACTGTCAACAGCCACAATACTTGTTTCATTTTTGCTAAATCTAACATCGAAGACTACCTATGACATTGTCATCTATTGCTTCCTGGAAGGAAAGAACAATTCTTTATTATTGTGGAAAAGATTTGGGGGGTTTATAGTAGTCAAAAAATGTAAGAAAATATCCCTGAAAGAATGCTGTTTCAATAAAGTTTATTCTAGCTGGGCAATGTGGCTCACACTTGTAATCCTAGCACTTTGGGAGCTAAGGTAGGTGGATCACTGGCGCTCAGGAGTTTAAGACCAGCCTGAGCAAGAGTGAGCCAAAGACAAAAACAAAAACACCAGAAAAATTAGCCAGGCATTATGGAAGGCACCTATAGTCCAAGTTACTCTAGAGCTTGAGGCAGGAGGTTTGCTTGAGCCTAGCAGTTGGTGCTTATTGTGAGCTATGATGACTCCCCTGTACTTTAGCTGAGTTGACAAAGCATACTGTCTCAAAAAAGTTCATTTCTGTCTTTTGTCCTCCATATTGTTAGTATTCAAGAATATCTGGAATATTTGTAAATCATTTAGTTATAGCTCATAATACTTACAACTGGTTTGTGACTCCTACATCTACTATCAAAAAGTCAAAACTAAAATGCTAGCTCAAATATAGTCTATCAAAGTTAAGTTTGAGCAGAACTGATTACAGCACAGTTTTGATTTATTCCAAAGTGCTTCTCAGAAACCTCTTTTGCATTTTCCTTCTCTTTCTCCATCACCAAGAATTTTCGTTTCTGAGGTCTTTGGACCTATATTTGCTGCTGTTCCAGATCTCAATTCCTGAGGGAACACTGTTAGGCTAAAAATTATAGACTAACACACACTAAAGTAAGGCTCCTGGAGGGTGAGAGGAGCACCATCATATGGAGTCAGAGCCTTGCTTTCTACTTCAAATATGACCTGAAGGCAGAATTTCTCAGGTTGAAGAGTAGTATTTGTTTTCATTTCTTATGATTTGCTGCAAAGTCAATAAATGGCATTAAGTAGAAATTCTTAGATCTAAAAGGAATAAATCATTTTAAATTATGAATGGAGGCAATAGTCATTGACTGGCTTTCCAAAAATAGAAGGGTTATCAAATACCCACTGCTGCCCTCCCCCCAAAATCCCTTGGGTGTTAGTTCAGCTGATGCTAATGCATAATACATCTTTGAGATACAAGTATCGATATTATTTTATAGGCTATTCTACCACTATATATGCTTTATCTCATTAAAAATTCTCCAGTTTACTGATTAATAGAATATAAAAGTTTATATAGCTAGCTAAAATATGTACTCATGAATATTATTTCATATTCTCCTTGAATAACCTAGTGACACATGTATTGTTTGTCTCAAACACACTGAAATGGAATTTCAAGAGTATACGAAATTAGGCCATGATCATCAAGTTACTATAATAATTGGTAAAGCAGTGTCTTCTAATTCTAAATTACTTTTCTTTTACTAACTTCCACACACCCTCTTCCTACATTTCCTTTTGACTAGTTCACAATTACTTTTAAAAACATCATTTAACCCTTTAGTGGTAGCTCCTATGGGTTCAGTTTACCAGATTTGACCCAGGAATCACTCACCTGAAATCGAACAAAGTAATCACATAACCTCGCTAAGATTACATTAATGATTTTTTTTTTTTGTAATTTAAGTTTATAGGAATTTTTTCAAAACAGGTACAATTAGTAGGCCCAGGATTGTCTCACAAACAATAAATGATGCTGTGTTTCATGGGGCTTTGTAGTCATAAAAAATGAAAAATTCAGCTTTGTGAAGCTTTTTACTAGCAGCAGAAGAGTGAAAACCGTGATCCAGAGAGACAAAACCGAAAACTAATAACAAGATGATTTCTAACTTGAGTCATTGTGGCAGACAGGATTCTACAGGCAGAGAATGTAGGCTGGGATTTGACTAATGAAATTTAGATGTTGATGATTGTTTGTTTATTCTAAGTGTTCTTTCAGCTTCTGTTGTGTCAAGCACTATTGCAGCTGTTAAAAGAACAGTTTAGAGTCAAGAACCAAAGGGGAACTCAGGAGACATGTTTTGTGTTGGAAATTTAGACTATTTGGGCAGATCAACCAATGAGTTAAAATGTCACATCGAGCTTCTTTCGCCAAGTTAGGCTCAAGACAGGAGGGCAGCGAGAATTTATGGCTTCAGTCTTAATTAAGTGATATCTCCACAGCACTCCCAAATGCTCAGAATGCTGAAAGATAACACTTTCAGCTTTCACTCTTTCTCCAAACGTATTTTCTACACAAGCGAGACAAATGAAAGACATATTTGCTTAACTACCACATGCTGCTCAGAGCACCACAGCATGTGAATTTTTAAGTGAAAATGGAAATTGTTATTTCCTTGATTTTTATTTGCAAGTTTCATGCCCCAAATGTGTGTGCCTTGTGATCAAAAGTGACAGCTAGAAGTAGCAACCCACTTAAGAGTGACATATTGTGTTACACTCAGCACATCTCTGGTTTAGAGAATTAGAGAACCAAATATGCAGAGAGAGGAGGGAAGACTCCCATTTATCTTTATTTTTTTTTTTCTCTGCAACCAAGTTAAAATAAAAGTAAACCTGCATGCTATGATTGTAAATATAATTCAGAATAAATAAACAGGGTTAAGAGCCCTGGATCCCTTCATTTCTTCCCTTTCCCTGAATATCTCACCTGTGCCAAACTGCTCCCCCCCACCCATGAAAAATCAAGAGAAATAGAGAAGCAAACGAAAAAATTAGCAGTGGAAAATTCCCATTAAAAATATCGGATTGTGTTTTCATCCATAAAACCAAATTGTCTTTGAATTTAATTTGTTTACAAAGAGCTACAGAGGCATCATTTAAGTTACTTGAAATTATATCAAATACTGCTGACAAAGCTCATTTTATAGACTAGTTTGATTATATTTGACTCCTAAATCTATATTCAAATATATCATCTTCTTTATATGAGAAAGAAAAGGACATGCATTATTCCCCATTCTTTGTTGAATTTAAAGTTTGTTTGTTTGTGGAATATTGTGTTTCTTTTTAGATAAATGCACGCAGGAAAAAAATCTCCTTTGTTCTCACCTGGGAACATGGGAATAATACGACTTTGCATTATGCATTTAAAAAGAGTTTTAGCAGGGTATTTTACAATGAGTTCTGAAATGAGTTGGAGAGACAAACATTTAATACAGGTGATGTTTGGGGGAAGGCAGTCCCAGAGAACTAAACAGACAGGAGAGTGTAAAGTACAGAAAGAAAAGCAAATGCAAAGCTTTGCAGTGTCAGGAAGAGAAACTGAGAATGTGAGTTTCAGATCAGGTAGGTTATAGGGTTGTTTACATAATACAAAGCTATGGAACTGAGTCGGCCATCATTACTCTCCTGCAAGATGTTCTAAGAAGTCTTATAAAATATATATCAGATTGTCTGTTTCAGTGATAAAAGGCAAAAGTTCCTGACCATGAGTTCCTGTGTCCCAGTGGATCAAAGGTAACCCTGGAGGTGTTGATTAATTACTCTGGACTTCCTGCGTGTATATGCCTGAGTGCTGATCAGGATGGTGTATGATTTCATATGCCAGGGTGTCAAAGAGGTATCATAACAGAAATCAAGAGGTATACAGTGTGTCCTGAGGTAAAGCTCTGCTTACTGGTCTGTGCAATACATTTTTTATTGGCATTTACCAGAAGCTCTACTCAGCATTGCATATACAAGACTAAGGCTAGTACAATGAGATGACATTCATTGGGTTATATTGCTTAAGTGACAGAGAAACTGTTACCAGTGGTCTGAACCTGAAAATATACAGTGTGGCTTCCCTGGACACATTTTATACTAGTAGAGTTCCTAGCCATCCATTAATATAGGCGTCTACAAACTATGGCCCATGGGCTAACTGGAGAATGCTACTTGTTTCTTTTTGTAAATAAAATTTGATTGGAACACAGCCATACTTGTTCATCACATGACACTTCTAAAATTCCAAAGTCAAGCATTTCTCTGTTATCCTGCCTCATCCCCTTGTAGTTTCTGTCAATCCAGTTGGACTAATTCACTATTTTGTTTTTTATTACTAGTCATTAGTTTCATCTTCTAAGGCAGCTTCTTGTGTTTCATCATTAAAATCATTCACTTGCAAAAATCCCTGTGTCTTGACATCTTCTTTCCTTATTCACCTGACTGATCTGCAAATCCCCTTAATCCAACACTTTTTCTACACTAAATCTGTGTCAGGGAAGCTGAATTTTGCTATGGAGAATTATTCAATCAAGTTAAATGGAGTAGCTTTCAATTTATAACAACAAATCTCAATGGGGCATTCAACACTATCTACACAATTCTATTACATTTCCCTAATAAGTGAGAATTCCTATTCCCAGAGGTGACTATTTCACATTTCTTCTCTCTTCAAACCTCTCTGATCCCCTAGCAACTCTCAGATGATAGCTTCATTTTATATTTATTTACCAGAATGGAAACAGATGGGAATAACTTAATTTTCATGTAAATAAACCTATTACCTATGTGACTTAGAAATCACATTTTTGGCTTTTGTTTCTGATACTATGAAATATCTATGGTCCTATTAAAGACCAGTTCTATGCTTGTGACCCAGCTCCTACCCCTACCTGCTTTCTTAAGTATTTTAGTCTTTCTCTCCCATCCCTTTGTTCTTCTCACACTTTTTTTTTTTTTAATTTTACCAAGTAATTATAACAATGTGCTCTGGTATCTCACATCTTACAAGGAAAAAACCCATACAGTTTTCTGTGAAAGTTTCACCTTTTGAGCTTTATTACATTTCAGCATTTGCCTCTTTTTTGTCACCTTTTCATAGAATGACTTAAAAGGAACCGATGTTGCTATCTCTTTGCCCTGATAAATTCACTCTCAAATTCTCTTTGATTGGGCTTTTGTCTTCTCTACTTTGCTAATCTTGTTCTCTTTAAATACACTGGTGGTCTCCATTCTTCTCAGCAGAATTCAACACAGCTGATATCTACCTAATTCCTGACTTAGTTTTCTTGGGGTTTTTTTTGTGATAGAACATTTTCTCGACTTCAAATTTTTGGATCTATATTGTTCTGGGTTTTAAGTTCTATTTTATTATTTCTTTAAAAGGTTTTTCTAAATAATCTCACCCAGTTGTAATGCTTAAAATACTATAAATTGGTGATGAGTTCCAAACATATGTCCTCATGTCTAACTTTTCCCCTGAGTTCCAAATTCATAAACCCAACTGTCACTTGAATGACTAATAGGCATCTCAAGTTAAACATGTCTAAAATAGAACTTTTTTTTATCTGTTCCTTCCACCCCACAAGATGATTTTCCATCAGTTTTTCTTATTTGAGTAAAGAGCACTATCATTCACTCAGTTTTTCAAGACAGAAGAGCAAGAACCTTGTCGTCATTCTGTATTGTCCTCACTCTCAGTCCCCTCAACATGTGTGTGTGTGTGCACCTGCACACAGACTTAACATAGTTTTAAATTGTGTTATGTCTACCTCTAATACATATACCAAATTTGATCATTTTTTAACCTACGCACTGTCATCTCCCCAGTCTAAGACATTATCATTACTTATTGGACACTGATGTCTCAACTGAATTCTCTTTAAAAGTGACCTTTGTCAAGGTAAAATTCTCTATGGACAGTAGCCAACTTAATCTTTTGGAAATGAAAATTAAGTAATTTCAGCCCTTGCTAAAAACCTTTGTAAAGAGAACATTCTCTTTTGTAAATTAGCGCAAAAATTGAAAAGCAAGTATCAATGTACTCAATACTAAATTGAAGCCAGCAGACAAACTAATACACACCACACATGAGGAAAAATCAAATTAATTCAAGTTGGGAGAAGGGAAGAAAAGGGAAAAAGGCTAATGATAAGAAGGAGGGAGAGGGGAATTGGTGTGCCCTCATCTAATGGGCACAATGTAAGTGTGTATAGCACACCTCTCAGGTAAGAGGCACAACTACATCAGGGACCTTACCTAATAAAGGCAAACATAACCTCATCATTTGGACTCTCATAATAACCTGAAATTAAAAAAAGAAAAAAAGACAAAATAAAAACAAAAAGACTTGTTTCAGGCCCCTTAGAAAATCTAGATCTTCACCATCGTCTACACGTCATTTTGCTTATGATGTGGCCCCTGTCGATCTCTGCACCTGGTCTCATAAGCACTTCTGTTTTGTTTCAGCTGCATTGGTCTCCTTCTGGTCCCTCTGATCCCAGACTCTTATTCTGGCTTCATACCTTTGCATTTCTGTCATGCCTGCCTGGAATACTTTTCATTTAAGATCTTCTTTTATCTGTTCCCTCTTGTCATTCAGCCTAATTGACAGCCATAATTGGTATTGCCCTATCACATCCTGTCTTATTGCTCAGATTTTGTTTCTTCATGACATTTTGAAAAATCTAAAGTGATATTTTCATGTATCTATTCCTTTGATGTCTTTCTTCCTAACACTTGCAACCCACACCCTCATGAATATAAACTTCATAGTAGCAAAGGTTTTGTCTATTTCTTATCCTTAATTTAAATACTAATAATGGTGTTGAAAGTTAGTAGATATCTTAACAAAAATTAGGTGAGTGAATTATAGGAATTGGTATGAAATATGCAAAAATAAGGAAAGAAGAGAATGTTCCTATAACACATTCATTTCAATAACCAAGTCATAATACTTTTGAAACTTTTCAAAGTATGAACTAGATGAATTAAGTAATTTCAAAGAGGCAATCTGTAATTTTGATATTCTGTTTACTCCAAATGATAATCATTATTAATGTGTATGGTACTTATATAAGAATATACATACTACTAACTTGGACACATTCCATACACAAGGGTACATTAATTTATATTTTTGTATAACAGTTCCTGATCTTAAAATTACAGATAAAGAGAATTTCAAGCGGCAGTGTTATTAAATCAAAATTACATATATTTAATTTGATAAAATTCCTTTTGAAATAAAAATGACATTTATTAACTTCATACTTGAACGTTTAAAAAGTTATATGAATAACCAAAGTATAAGAATATTAGTAAAAAGTCATCTAATTCCACTCTTCATAACCAAACAAACTATATTTTGTGACTATAGACATCTATAAATACAGAAAAAGTTGAGGTAGATATCATTAACTATAAATAGACTGATGACTGATATTCCTATATTTTAAAATTCTTATTTTATGTAATTATTTTTTAAAATTAGAAGTTGCAAATTTTTCAAGACCACAGTATATTTTAATGTATTTAATGCTAAATTAATACTCTAATGGATTTCCTCTCAAATTTAGGGTTTTTTAATTTTTTTAATTAGATCATAATTGTGTACATTAATTCTATCATAGGATACAGTGTGTTGTTTCCATATACAGTTTGAAAAACGCTCATCCAACTGGCTAACATAGCCATCATGTCTTTCTCATAATTGTTGTGTTAAGACATTTATATTCAACCTTTAGACAAATTCACGTGTACTCTAATAGGATAAATCATAGGCATGATCCCCACAATCTCCTTCTCTTCACCCATCCTCCCCTCTCCCCTCCCCTCCCTCTCTCCTTTCCCTGCAGTCTTAGACTCCATTTGGATTATAGCTTTCCTAAGATAGCTAACAATTAGTTTCAGAATAGTGTTGAGTACATTGGATACTTTTTCTTCCATTCTTGATATACTTTTCTAAGGAGGACATTTTCCAGCTCCATCCATGTAAACATGAAGGAGGCAAAGTCTCCATCTTTATTTGTGGCTGTGTAGTATTCCATCGTGTACATATACCACAATTTATTGATCCATTCATGGGTCGATGGGCACTTGGGCTTCTTCCATGACCTAGCGATTGTGAATTGGGCTGCAATGAACATTCTAGTACAGATATCTGAATTGTAGTGTGATTTTTGGTCTTCTTGATAGATACCTTACAGAGGAATTATACAATCAAATGGTAGATCTATATTTAGATCTCTGAGTGTTCTCCATATGACTTTCCAAAAGGGAAGTTTTAGTTTGCAATCCCACCAGCAGTGTAGAAGTGTTCCCTTTTCTCCACAACCCCACCAGCATCTGTGATTTTGGGATTTTGTGATATGGGCTAATCTAACTGGCCTTAGATGATATCTCAATGTGGTTTTGATTTGTATTTCTCTGATGATTAAGGATGGTAGGCATTTTTTCATATGTCTGTAGGCCGTGCGCCTGTCTTCTTCAGAGAAGTTTCTCTTTAAGTCTCTTGCCCACCCTGCGATGGGATCACTTGTTCTCTTCTTGCTACTACACTTGAGTTCTCTGTGGATTCTGGTTATAAGACCTTTGTTGGAAGCATAACCAGCAAATATCTTTTCCCGTTCTGAGGGTTGTCTACTTACATTTCTTACTGTGTTCTTGGCTGTGCAGAAGCTTTTTAATTTGAGGAGGTCCCAGTAGTATATTTTTGATGTTGCTGCGATTGCCTAGGGGGATCCTCCTCATAAAATATTCGCCCAGGCCTATTTCTTCAAGTGTTTTCCCTACATGTTCTTCTAATGTTTTTATACTTTCATGTCTTAAATTTAAGTCTTTAATTCATTGAAAATCTATCTTAGTTAGTGGTGACAGGTGTGGGTCCAGTTTCAGTTTTCTGCAGGTTGCTAGCCAGTTCGTCCGGCACCATTTGTTGAATACGAAATCTTTTCCCCATTCAATGTTTTTAATTGGCTTATCAAAGATCATATAGAGGTAAGTAGCTGGGTTCAGCTCTTGGTTCTCTATTCTGTTCTATACATCTACCTTTCTGTTTTTGTGCCAATACCATGCTGTTTTGATCACTATTGATTTATAGTATAGTCTGATGTCTGGTAGCTTGATCCCCCTTGCTTTGTTTTTGTTTCTGAGTATTGTCTTGGCTATTCAAGGTTTTTTCTGACTCCATATAAAATGCAGTATTATTTTTTGAGATCTTTAAAGTATGACAGTGGAACTTTAATAAAGGATTGCATTGAAATTATATATTGCTTTAGGTAATATAGACATTTTAACAATATTAATTTTTCCCAGCCATGACCAAGGTATGTTTTTCCATTTGTTAGTATTTTCAGCTATTTCTTTTCTTAGAGTTTCATAGTTCTCTTTATAAAGATCTTTCATGTTCTTTTTTAGGTACACTCCAAGATATTTCATCTTCTTTGGCACTACTATGAACAGAATAGAGTTCTTGACTTTTTTTTCAACTTAACTATTGTTGGTATATATAAAGGCTACTGACTTATGGGTGTTGATTTTGTAACCTGAGATGCTGTTGTATTCTTTGATCACTTCTAGGAGTTTTGTAGAAGAGTCCCTGGTGTTTTCCAGATACATGATCATGTCATCTGCGAAGAGTGATAGTTTGATCTCTTCAAATCCTATGTGAATACCCTTGATTGCTTTTTCTTCCCTAATTACTATAGCTAAGACTTCCATTACAATGTTGAAGAGCAATGGGGACAGTGGGCAGCCTTGCCTGGTTCCTGATCTGAGTGAAAATGGTTTCAATTTAATTCTATTCAATATGATATTGGCTGTGGGTTTGCTGTAGGTGGCCTCTATCAACTTGAGAAATTTCCCTTCTATGCCAATTTTCTTAAGTGTTCTAATCATGAATGGATGCTGGATACTGTAAAAAACTTTTTCCTCATTGAGTGAGAGGATCATATGGTCTTTTTTTTTTTAATTTGTTTATGTGGTGGATTATGTTTATAGATTTGTGTATGTTGAACCATCCTTGAGATCCTGGAATAAAACCCATTTGGTCATGGTGTATAATTTGCTTGATGTGTTGCTGATTCTGTTTGTTAGGATCTTGTTAAATATTTTCGCATCAATATTCATTAGAGATATTGGTCTATAATTTTCTTTTCTTGTTGGGTCTTTTCCTGGTTTGGGGATCAAGGTGATGTTTGCTTCATAGAATGTATTGGGTAGTATTCCGTCTTTTTCTGTATTTTGGAAAACATTAAATAATATAGGTATTAACTCTTCTTTAAAAGTTTGGTGAAGCCATCTGGTCCCGGGCTTTTCTTTTTAGGGAGATTTTGTATAGTTGATGCTATTTCAGAGCTTGATATGGGCCTGTTCAACATTTCCACTTGGTTCTGACTAAGTCTTGGAAGGTGGTGTGCTTCCAAGTATTGGTCAATTTCCTTCAGATTTTCATATTTCTGAGAATAAAGTTTCTTATAGTATTCATGGAGGATTTCTTGAATTTCTGAGGGGTCTGTAGTGATTTCATCTTTACTATTTCTAATTGAAAAAATTAGTTTTAAGTCTTTTTTTCTTGGTTAGGTTGGC
>CAUYQV010062078.1:0-20575 GCA_963574575.1 Galagoides demidoff
ATATATATATACCCATCTTTGGGAAAAAAGTGCCCAGCATGCCTTTATCTTTCTTTTGCCATCCCTCCCCTGAAGCAGAGGGCTTAAGATGTTCTAGCTGCCTGATGGCATTGTGGAAGCACAGGAGAAATCCCAGTCTAACAATCAGCAGGTGTTTCTCCCATGCCACCAGCCTAGCTCCCAGGACTGCCAGTTTGGGTTAGGCAGCTGCTGCTGTGCCGGAGAGAGTGGAGACGGAAGTGGCTTCACTGCCAGGCTGACTAGCGTAAGTCAATTAACATCAGTGTCTCTCTTAAGTTCCTTCCCTCTAGTATTTTCGTCCCTCGAAGGACGCAGGAAGAGCTGGGATAAACAGCGGGAGGCGTGTCTGCCTGCTCAGCGGATGGAAGTGCCTCCTGCCTGCGGCCTCTGGGGCCTTCAAACTCTGGGGCCTTCAAACTCTGCACTTTACATGCACGTTAATGGCCACTCATTTCTAACCGCATTCCTAGTGCTCCTGAGCAAGACGAGGTGTCTCTGCCTCCCTGTGACGGTGTCTGGTCACAGCGCCCCCCGCCTGGCCCCTCCAGGAGCTCTTGTAGAGTTGGGCCTGTGTTAGGGCATCTCCCCGGTCTGGCTGGTGTTGGCTGGTATTTTGTCTTTGGACCTTGCCGGAGGGAAGCAGATAATCTTTGATGGGCAGAGGCGACCGCTGTGCTTTCTCAACTGTGTGAGCATGCATCCTTGAGGAGCAGCTCTGGGGACTAATTGGGGGTTTTTGCCTGAGAAGTGTCACTATAATTTGTGAGTTGTATTAGGACCCATTAGATGTGACAAGTCACTGGCAAACTCGCTGCATAACCACTGGTTACCCAAGAGGCCTGGACAGGGGCTGCTGCTCCCGAGTGGCACACGCAGCAGGAGAAGTCTGCTGTGCTGGGAGAAAGGCCTCCGAGGCTGTGACTAGAAGGGAAATGGGCCGAGGGGTAGCAGGGAATGGCTGGTGTTT
The DNA here is from genome assembly GCA_963574575.1 of Galagoides demidoff. Lineage (NCBI taxonomy): Eukaryota > Metazoa > Chordata > Mammalia > Primates > Galagidae > Galagoides > Galagoides demidoff. Next base: position 989 of record CAUYQV010062078.1, read on the forward strand.
TCTGCACACTGAGTGAGGTTTTTTTTAGGGTCTGATGGTATCTGAAGGAACAGCCCTAGAAGGGCCCAGCAGTATGTCACTGAGTGACCACTCTTTGGCTCTGTGCCAGTCCTCAGTGGGGCATAAAACAGCCCCAGCCCTCATGGAGCTTCCCTTGGGTCTGTGGAGAGAGACACTAAATGCAGCACTCAAGCTGGGAACAGCTCTGGCAGGGCAGGAGCCTGGGAGGTGTGCACATCTCACAGATTGTCCGCAAATGTTCCAGGAAGGGCTTGGGCCCTTTCTCCTCCCTGATGTTCCTTGAGCACCCTCAGGTTCTATTCCTCCCTCTCCTGTTGGGTTTCTCCAAGCATGGCTTCCTCTGCCTGGAGAATTCAACACAGGCTCAGGAGATGGGCAAGTGGGGGAGATTGTCAGTGCCTGGAAAGTCACTGAGCTCTTGCCCTGCTCCTGCAGCTCTGCCAGCCCTCAGTTCCTGGCCTCTCCTGCAGTTCTCTGCCAAAGAAGGGGCCTCCCCCGCCCTTCCCACAGCCACCTGGCAGCTGTGGATTTGTGCCTGGACCACCCTGACCTCCCAGACACGGCATTAAAAGCATAATGGATGGTGCTAATTTTTTTCCCCCAGTTTTTAATTATTTAGTGGGACTGGTTTTATCTCTGTAAGGAGTAGATTTGAAACTTAGGTTTAAAAGGAAAAGGCAGATAGGGAAATTGAATAATGCATCTCACAATGTTTATTAGCATTCTGATGAAGATAAGTGGGAGAACTGAAAGGCAATCTTCCACAAGTGTTGCTAATTTGTCCCTTGGACTAATCAATTGCTCTTCCTACAAAGAACTTCAGTATCCTTTTTCAAAGTGTGAGTTTCAAAGGGAGCCCCACCGGACACATACGGCTCATCCCCAGTGCTTGGAAAAGGGCTTAGTAAACATCTGCTGAATGAAATCACTTGTCATCTGCAGGGCTGGGGTCATGGGTGGCTCCTTGAGAAGAGCTGCAGGCATTCTCTCCAGAACACAGCACCAGCGCAAAGACAAACACATCACAGATGCAGCTCAGGTCTTGTAGCATCTTTAAAACCCATCTGTGGTTCCCCACACAGACTCCAGGTAAAAAACTCCTGGCCAGAGCCAATGTCTGTAAAGCACCCTCTGCCCATGCAGTGTGCCCAAGTTCCCACCGGACGCCTCGATTTCTGTCTGGGTGGAGTACTAGGTGAGAAGATCCAGGTGTAGAGCCATAACTCATCCCCTGTCACCTATCTTGACTGCCAGGGACCCAGCAAATGTTGACTTTTTCTTTTTTCAGAAATTGGGACGTAAAAATGGGCCTGAATAATGTCAATTGGCTGCACTGAGTGTCTGCGGCCTGCTGTCGGTAGCGTCCAACCTTGTAGTCAGCCATAGCCCTGCCCTCAACGTTGGCACCAACTTGGCTTCTGTTTATCACCTCATCTGATCTGCTCATTTCTCATAGCTGAGTGAAGTAAAAATATTTTCCCCTGAAGAAATATTGTATATTGGGAAACAGGGGCTCCCTCTCTGTACACATACACACATGCACAAATGTAGATGCCTAATTATTTTTGAATTTGCAACCCTCACCCTCCTCAGTGTTGCTGTAAGGATTTAGTGGATCAATGCATGCAAAGCCCTGAACACGGTGCCCTGTACACAGGAAGTGCTCCATACATCCACGCAGCACCCCCTATTTCCTTGGGACCAGAGGGCCTTCTGGAATCCAGCGACATCTTTCCTAACCTGCTGAGAACGGGCATTGTTTGGGATGGGGCGCCCTCTGGTGGCTATTCCTCCCACTCACACTTAGGCTCTACTCCTGGCCCCCTACCCCTCCCACTCACACGGGGAAAACTCCCGAGTTGCTCTGGGAGGAAACTTCCCACTTCTCCATTTGCTTTGCCTCTTTCCTGAGTTTGACGAGGTTGGGTTCACTAGGTCTGGGGACAGGAGAAGGGACTCGCAGGTGACGGCTAAAGCCAGTATCTTCTTGGGGGTCCTGGCTGCCTGGCTCCCAGGGAGTTGGTACTTTCCCTTTCACAGCGTCTCTGGGTTGTGGGTTCCCAAGGCCACCTCCAGACAGGGTGCAGGACGACCTCGGCAGTACATCCACAAAAGCTCCCCAGGCTATGATGAGGTAATTTTATTTCTTTCCATTTAGGTAAAAATAGTAAATACAAGATAATATTAATAAAGGTAAAAATACATCATTTGGATTTTGTTGTTCTCTAAACAGTGCTACCTACAGTACAGTTTTTGATTTTAGGATTTTTAAACTTTTTTTAAAATATAAACAAATAGAACTATTTTGCTATTAGGCTATCTGTGTTCTCATCTGGCACTTAAGAATAGATCACAGGTCACCTCTGGGTTCTGTTTGGACATGTGTGTGGGTGGCGGGGAGGGAGTGAGAAAGGGCTCGGATGAGGTGGTTTGTCTTCCCAGGGCACAGCCTGAGCTGCGGTCCCACGTGCAGTGGGAGGGCACTAGTGCCCATCCAAGATGGCCTTTTCCTGCTCTGGCGGCAGGGATATATTTCACCATAGCTGGACCAAAGGTCTCACATGTGTCAGGGAGCACTTTCTCCCTTCCTCCCACGGTACTTTCGCTTACCCAACAGCCTTGATACAATTGTTGGTCCAGGCAGCACTGGGCTGGAGGTGTCAGCCATGCTGCTAGCTAGAAACTGAGCCAGTAGATCCCCTTCGTGTCCTAGAGGAGAGGGCTGAGACCCCTCCCCATCGGGGCTGGGGGCCAGGGCATCCAATCTGGCCTTGGAATGCTGGTAGAAGTCACAGATGCCAACTTGGGTTGCTAAATGTCTTTGCCTTTGTTTACCCTCAAGTGATCTTTGTTTAAGTTCTTTCCAAATTTCTCACTGAGCTGTTGGATCAGGTCTGCCAGCTCACCGGTAGCTTGAGACTTCTCTTCAAGAAGCTCGTAGCGTAGGCTGGAGATATCTTGCTTGATTTCTTTCAGTTCACCTGCAAGGATGGATGAGGTTTGCTGAGTATGAGCAAGCAGAGGTCCCTATACATGTGGGGTGTACATCCTTCTAGCAGAACCCTGGGCCCTGGCTGACCCACCAGGGATGGAGGTGAGGGAATGGGAACTCTGTTTTAACCTGATAACCACCCAGCTCCCCACAACCAAAGGACACAATCATCCATTTGAAGCCTTTCTCTTCCCATTCCCCAAAAGTCTCTCTTAGGTGTCTGAAGGGAGAGTTAAGGTCAGGGCTGTGAATCATGTCTAGCACCGATTTCACAAAAGGATTGTTAGAATGTTGGTCTCGGAGTCATTCTAAGCAGATTTTTAAGACTCTGATTAACACCCCACTAACTGGAACATCTGTTTTTCATGGTGCTCCATGTTTTGTTCTGTTGTTATCTATAGAAAAGAGAAACTCCCAAGAGCCTGAAGAAAATGGCTCAGCACACAGATGCAGCTATGGAGTTGGCTGGCCTCCCACTAGTGAGCCAGCTATCTGAGTAGGGTCTACTCAGCCCAGGTAAGCGCCATCACCTTGCTGATGCAACCTGCAACAATGGCTGCTGCTGCCTCCTTCCAGAATAAGGGACCACCAAGTGGGAACTTTCACTTTTTCTTTCTAACCACTTGCTTAGAAGTCCAATGGATCTGGGCTGTGGGAATCTTTTTTATTAACCACAAAGGGGAATCAAAAGATCTTTTCTGATACATAGCTACTGGACTTGACTTATATAGGAATCCACTGCCTAGGGACACGTCTGTTTTTCAGGAATGCTTACATACATAAAACGCAGAGATCTGAAAGGCGCGTTGGATCTGTTTTGACAAGTGTATACACCTGCTATTTTCTTTTCATTAGGTGCTCCACTGAGCCTGCCTCATGGTGTGATTTAAGTGGCATGACACCTGAGCAGCCCCACCTCCTATAATGAATTGTATTCACATCAATCACAGTTAAGTACTTCTTGAGGCTGCTGCCATGACACCTGCCAGTGCATGTTTGAGACATACAAGTAGGGGTGCGTAGAAGGTCCCCTGCTCACCCCCTATACACTGTCAGCCCAGGCAGCAGTTTGGTTATTGTTGAGCTTCAGGTGGCCCCGGGATGAAGCAGATGGTCACTCAATGACCAGTCTCTTTGGGCAGCCTCCTGGGGCCCAAGAATAAGGGAGTCTTAGAGACTTTATTCATGAACTTAGCGGGTTCTTGGTAGCAAATATTTATCCTCGGTGTCTTGTGAAGGTTAATTACCTGGTATAAAGTAATTTGCTTTTCACTGAAGAGTAACTGCTTAAAATAGATTGGAAAGTAGCCCAGACAGCAAAAAATAACATAGTTTGTAAACTTCAGGGTGCCTCAGAGTCACTTGGTGCTGTTTTCTAAATGCAGTTGCCCAACCCTCAACCCCCGATGCTGATTTCTTAGGTCTGGATGGGGTCTGGGATCTGCAGTTTTAATGACTGGTTTGGAGGGAGGGGACACTCGAGAAACACTGGCAATTGTCAGACCTGAGAACCTAGAACTGAGGCGGGACAGGAAGCTGGAACTGAGCGCCGGCAGACTCAGAATGTGGTGTGCAGTCTGCCCACGCTGTGTGCCCACTCAGGAAGTATGGCACCGGAATCCCGAACCATCTTGAAGGCCGTTATCACTGTGGTAGGCAAAATAATGTCCCTCACTCCCAACATGTCCACAGCCTAAAGCTCAGTGAATATGGTGGTGTTACATGGAACTAAGGTGGCAAATGGAAATAAGGTTGCTCATAACTGACTTTAAAATAGGGAGACTGTTCTGGATTATCATGGCAGAACCTAGATTGGTCACACGAAACCTTAAGAGTGGAGGATGAAGGCAGAGAGATGGGATGACAGAAGACAAAAGAGGGGGGCAGCTGGGTCCGCTGCCTGTTGCCGCTCTGTGATGGGGGAGCTATCTGCTTAGACTCTGGGGCAGCCCCCAGGCTAGAGCTGTGGCCAGCAGGGAGAGGGAGACAGGCCTGCAACCCCATGCCCGTGGACAGGTACATGGATTCTGCTGACACCTGAATGATCCAGGAAGCTCTAGAGCCTGCAGAAAGGAACCCAGTGCCCTGACAGCACCACAAGCCCAGGACTCTGACACCCATGTCTGACTTCTGGCCCGCAGAAGCTGTTTGGGCAGCACTACATCAGCGGAGATCACTTACCTTCATTGACTTCGTCGTTTTCTCTGTCCACCTGGGCCTTCAGGACATATCTTTTTATGAGCCGTTTCATGATTTTCTGGAATGTGAAACAAGGCAGGGATCAGACCGGCCCGGCCTAGTGTGGAGGCAGCCTGCACACTGTGGCGTGACCTCCTCCCTCCCAGAGTCCCTTCACACCTTCTGCCTCTGTTTAACCTCCCTCCAGGATTCAATGTCCACCTGACCTGACCCCAGAATGTTAGAAGGACACCTCTCAATGCCAGGAAGCTGAGCCAAGCAGGCAGATCCACGGTGCTGCCCAAGGGGTATTGGCCTGACTCTGCCCTGACCAGTCACCTGCTCTTCCCTGGCCCTCAGTTCTACTTCACGGGGAAGGCCTGGGAGGGCTTAGAGGCCCAGCCCAGGTGGAACCACCTCCCTTGGAGGGAACAGTGATTGGTGTGCCCTTCATGAGAGAAAACCTGCTTAGATTGGAAGTCAGGACCAGGCTTGGAGGACAAGGACATTTTACCCTGGAAAATTCCTATAGGAAGCAGGCATGAGTATAACTGGGTCTCCGCAGGTTTTGCAGAGATGTCACTTTCCATGAAATCCCACAGGCCTGACACCGGGCTGCCAGAGTCCCAGTGGAGAAGAAGGATTTGGCCCTCATGCTCCGTTTATTATGCAGATACTGTATTCTTAAGCAAGTGAGGCATGAATAAACACTTAGGAGACACCAAGAATAGAGCCAAGTGTAGGAAAGACTGCAGGAGGTGAACTTTGGATTTTGCCAGCTAGTCATTCCAGGGTTCCTGCGAAATCACAGGATTTAAAAATACTCTGGTGGTTGGGACTTCTGAATCTGTTAGAGATGAGCAGCACGGACAAGGGGAAGGGATGTCCCTGCTCCCCCCTCCCTTCCTGCGACTTGCTCACCTGCGGGCATCTGAGGACCAAGCAGACAGAGGCAGCGATTTTTAGGAACCCCGAAGGGACCTGAATTCTGTCCCTGGCTTCTCTGTGTGACATCAAGCAGGTTGCTAAATTCTCTCTGACTTTGTGGACTCAGGAAAAGCTTCTTGCAAGTAAATAGGAAGCAAACTGGATGCCAAGAGCTGCTCAATTCAATCATCATCACCACCAAACGTTCTCTCCACACCTCTCATGGCAAAGACCTTGCTAAAGAGGCATCCCCTGGCCTGTGATTCCAGGACTTTGCCTGATCAAGCCCATTCAGCCAGCGTGCTCCCCCTTCACCCTGGGTCTCGTGTCCAGTTGACCCTGTGGCTTGAGTTGTGATCTAATTCCAAACCGACCAGCTAATTAGCAAGCTGCCTTTCTGCTGCACTTTCCCAGAGAGGCTTGAGGCCTGTGTCCCGTCACAGTCATGGTTAAACTGCAGTGCTGCCTTCCTGGTGGAGTTCTCATAGTCAACAAGGCAGGTTATCTTTTCGTAAGACTCAATAATGCCCTATCACATTGAATTGAAAAAACAAAACAAAAACTTTTGTTTCCTGAATTAGTTTTCATGAAAAAACAAAAAAAGTAATACAAAACAAAACATCCCCCCCCCCCAATACCTAGCTATCTGTCATTCTTACTGAATAAGAAATTTAGAAGTATTCTTCTACTGCAAACATTTGGGCTGACACAGGTTAAAGGGATCTAGTTAAAGTTTGCTGCCTTTTCAAGGCAAACCTTAAGAATTATGGGTTCCTCAGTTTCTGGATCTATCAATTAAAGAACCTTAATATTTGTGTAAAGTGATGGCCCAGAGACTGGAGGTGAAATAGTGCTTTGAAAAATCCTTTCTCAGGCCCAGCAGCGCCACACTCTCCCCTGCTTAGTGTTCATGCTGTATACCTAAAACATCCCCTAGTGTATGGTCACTATTATGCAAAACTGTGCCCTCAAATCCCACTTGTTTGACTAGGTGAGAACCTGTTTGCTAGAGCTTCCTCCAAAGAATAAGGAAGAAGGGAGAAGGATGAAAAAGAAATAAGCATCCTGAGTGTTTCTTATAGACCAGGATTGTTTATAAACTTCTTGGCAAAAATGATCTCACTGAATCCTCCGTGAGAGGGAGTGTGGTCCTCCATTTGCAGATGAGGACAACAGGAGAACAAAGCGACTGCTCCAAGGTCACACAGAACAAAGTGACTTCTCCAAGGTCACACAGCTGGGAAGTGGCAGGTCTGAGATTTAACCTCATAGAACCAAAGCTGGGGCTTTATCTGAGCTTCATTCAGAAAGAGGTTAAGTAGCAGATGGTTCAGGAACTACAAGGCAGGAAACTGGCTTCCAGTAGTCCAAGGGTTTGGGGGCCGCTTCTGGGGGCCAAGTCTCTGGAGGAAGCCCCAGTAAATTTCAGAGGACAGAGGACCTCATCCAGGGTTACCCCTGGTAAGAGGGGCCCTGGTCTGGCACTGGCATGAAAACTCTTGTCCCACTGGCATGTGTGGCCTGCACCAAGACTGGTGTAGACCCCGGGCTCACAGGGGGGAAAAGCAAGGATTTGCGTTTCAGCCCTCATCACACACAGGATTATAAAGGCTTCCTGTGGAAGCAGATCAGATGAGCACCGCAGATGTGCGGGGCCCCGCAACCTTCCTCCTCACCTCCACATCACTCCCCGAAGTGACAGGGACCTTCAGGACGAGCAGTGTGACTACCTGCCCCTTCTAGAGACTTTATCCCTCATGGGGACCTAGCTTCCCTTCTGGGGGCAGGTCAGACAACTTGGCGTCTGCAAGAGCCAGTCCTGCCGCCGGAAAGTCCAAAAATGCCCCAAAGCTCTATTTAACCTGGATGCCCCAGAGGATAGCTGTTTTCAGAAAAGACACTGAAAGTCTCTCTTCCTTTACTACGTGGGGGAACAGCATGTTCCTTTGTGCTGAGTTTGCCATACCGCCTTGCTGTCTTCCAGAGTCCTTTCACTTTGTGGAGATAATAAGCTTTCCCCACGTCAATACGTCCCTAGTGGTGGCAACTCTCCACCCTGTCCCCATGCATTTAGCAAGTACAGGAGTTGAGTGTATTTAGCACTATTACTCAGGCAAAAACCACACTCAAGTGAATGGAAATGGATGCACAAGGTAAGGGATGGTAGTCATGTGGACACCCACATCCAGGGAGGGAGACACACAGTCCCCCCAGCCCAGACACTGAGGGCCCAGATGGGCTCTGGCTGCTGGTGGTGGAGGGGAACATAGAAGGTCTTTCCGTGGGAGAGACACTTCTTTCTTGGCAGCTTGGGCAGCTGCCCAGGGCACAGACAAGGACAGAGCACACACTGCATGCTAGAGATGGCCAGCCAGTGAGTCCAGAGGGAAGCAGCATTGCTGCCTAGGAAAGAGAGATTGGAGGCCACTTGGAAGAGAGTGGACAAAATGGATCATAGGAGGAGTCATAGGTTAAACTGGAGTTTATGAGGCACCAGAACAAAAGAAATAACCAGTGGCGAGTTGTTTATCTTATTTGCTTTGATCTCTGCAGTAAAGGCCATCTAGAAAGTGAAAAAGAAGATTCCCACTGGCTTTGGGGGTTATTGCAACATAATCATTGGGGCTTATTTGAACAACGGGTTGTGCCTAGACTCTATGGTTTATTTGGGATATGGTTTGTTTGCTTTGCCCATGAAGAGATTACCTCTTAGGGAGTGAGTATATGGGTCCGTGGACCCCTGCCCTGATAAGTGGATGCATGGGATCTTGAACCAGTCACAGGGAGCTTTGAGAGGAGGGGAACTGCAGCTATCTTTGTCCCATGTTTGGTTTCATGTCCACAGAGCTCAGATTGGAGAAGACATTGCAGTAGCAAACACTACTATCAATTGGAGCCTATGGAAAGCACAGAGAGCCTCTGAGGTCTGAAGGACTGTCTTACTGGAAAGGGCTTGAAAAAGTGGAACAACTGACAAGATTAAAATAAACACCTGAAATTCTAACAAGAGATCCAATGAAGAGAAAAAAGGAAACTAATTGCATGTGTGTTTTTGTTGTCTTGGGAACGCTGGGGTTTCTCAGGATCAGGGCGGGGAGAGAGGCTGATGGAGCATGTGCTGGGGAGACGGCAGGTCTCCATAGGGCTCGGACGGTGAGAGAGGGAGTTATCAGGCTCCTCCTGCTCTCTGTACTTGGACGCTGCTTTGCAACTTAGAAGGTCAGAGTGGGCCTGGGAAACAGAGGAGCCATCCTCAGATCCCTGCTTCCACCTGGCCTGCTGCCAGCAGATGTGTGCAAGTGCCTCTCCCTGTGGGCTTGGAGGGCTCAGGTAGTTCCCTTCCTAGTGGCTGTCAGACACAGGCAAGACGGGTCCTGAGGAAGAGAATGCTCTGGTGCAGCACTGGGAAGGTGCTGGGCAGTGTGATGTGGTGAGGGAGGAGTGGCCTTCTCAGCCAGAGCATTGCAGTTTGACTAGCTGGGCAGCCTCAGCCCCTGAGGCTCAGTTCCCTCACCTGTGAAATGGGGTATGCATAGCACCCCTCTCCAGGAACATGATGAGACTGGCTGCCTGGGCTAGTGTGCAGCCCGTCCCCAGCTGTCTTTTGGTGTCCTATCTAGGTTTACTCCCATCATGAGCAGATAATGGCTCAGGAAGATGCCACGACTTGGCATAGCAGGTTGAGGGACGGGCCAGCATGTAAAGCAGGGTGCTCCCAGCTCTTTCACTCTGAGGCCTCTTAGCCAGTTTTTCTTTCCTGCTTTCTGTGACAATTATTTGAATAAATAGCCCCAGGCTTTTAGCTGTGGATTGGCAAAATACAAGGTGAGCAAAGCTTTCCAAAGTCATCAGTTGCCTGAAGCAGCAAAAAATCAATCTCTGTAATCAGGGCAGGAAGTCACAGGGAGATTTAAGGCAAAGGGAACTCAGCTGATGAGGGTGGAAGACAGGCACATGGCCGTGCCTCCTTCCCGGAGGGTTGGTTCTGGGTCAGGACAGAGACACACACACTCAGTCTTCCTCTCTCCCAGGACTTGCTTCTGCCCCCAACCCAGAAGAGACCTGGCTCTAACCCATCAGGGATTTCTATGTTTTCTGTGACACAGATCATCTGTTCTTCCCTCTGAGGAGCCGAGAAATAGAAATTCTGCCACTGACCAAAGGATTTGGCTTGTAAAATAGCTCAGAGCAGATCAAATTGGTTAGTGCCAATTTTGTGCACGATTAAATGCAGATTTGCCCATTGCCAATTTTTAGCCTGTGTCATCTGATAAAACTATAAGCTCTTTGAGGGATGAGATGGTTCTTAATTGTATAATTAAATAGTCCTAACTACATATCTGGCTTCTGAACTGTGGCTGGAAAGATTCAATTAGAGACCTAAGTCTGGAGATACTAGGTCTGTAATAGCTCCCTTTGGGAAGGTGGGGGACCAGGGACCTTTCATCTGCACCCAAAAGAATGCTTGGGACAGCTTCACATTTATATCTGGTAAGAAATGACCCAGCAGGGATAAAACTGCTGATCACAGAGAGGTGGAAGGCAGGAAAAGAATGGCCTGCACTTCATAATCAATAATCTGTAGGTACTATTTGTCACTGGCTCAGGAGCTGACTCAAACTGACACAGATTTGGCATTCATTTCCATGTGAGGATTGCAGCATAAAAGGTCTTTTTCTCAATTTCATAACAACAGACTTAGCAGGATGTCAGTCCTAGGTCAGATGCTCTCTGGAGACCCCGAGACCCACCTGGGAGTCACACTAGGTGCTGTGTCCCCCTCCCTCATAGGCCCCCTGGCACCAGATCTTGTTGGCTATCCATCCGGAACACACACTGCCTCTCTGCTTTCCTCCATTGCCCACTCACACCCAATCCAAGCCACCATCCCTTCTGTTTGAGTGACTATCACATCCTCCTCACTGGCCTCCCTGCTTCCACTCTTATCCCTACTCGTCTCCTCTCCTTATGGCAGTCAGGTGGTCATCTTAAAGCAGGGATGCAATTTTATCATCTCTTCTCCCTCTTGCAAAGTTATCCCTTCCCCCATCTTCCTAGACAACTTAGAAAGGATACAGTCCACACCCTGATGTGGGCTGGCCCTGACTCCCTTCTGACCTCCTCTCCCTCAGCTCTCCCCTGCGGGCTGGGGCCCAGCTATTCCTGACCTGCCCACCTCCCCCTGCAGCCTTTGATGATGCTCTGCCTCTGCCTGGAAGAGCAGGCTACCTGCTGGTTCCAGATGTCTGGCTAACTGTCCTCCCTCTCTGATAACTGTGTTTGATTAAGCAGGGACTCCATATTTTTTCTGTTTTTGAGCCCTATTGTTTTCTTCTTGGCACTGTTATTAATTTGAAGTCATACATTTATCTGTATATTTATCTATTCATTCTCTCTCTCTCTCCCTAGGCTCACATTGTCACTAAAGTAGGAGCCACGTCTATCCCTAGTCAGCAGCACCTTGCCTGGCATAGAGGAGGGGCTCAAACAATGTTCACTAAAGGAAGGAATGAAGCCATAGTCTGGGGGGATGACACAACCATGGGACTAAATCCCTGTCTTTGTGGCGTCTACCTTTGCCCATGCTTGGGAAAGGGGTGTTTACCTGATATCTGGTGGGTTTGCTGAAAGTGTTATTTGCTGTCAGGTTTTCAGAATTCCTCATGCCAGCCTGGTAGCGAGTCTTCTAGGGGGAAAGTACATATATACAACTGACACACGTGGTAAGACTTCAGCGGTAAGCCCACACCTGCTGTCTCCACGCAGACCTTCTGAAGGCCCATTTACCCACTGCTGCTTGACTTCCTAGAGCACTCTTTCTGGAAGGTTCTGCCAGATGTTAACGTGCTTACAGGGTATTGCTTGGTCAACTTGGTTTGGGAAGGGTGAATTAAAGTTATGCGGGTGTCTTGCCTCCAGGACTCCTTAGAGGTTTTAATATAATAAACACTGATAGTCTCCAGGAGGGGCAGATAGTGGGCAGGGGACCTTTTACTCAGAGGTCATCCTCCAGATACTTTCTGGGAAAAGCTACTTCCAAGTCCACTTAGGAGTTCTTACTGCAGTCACAGTTGAGCCAGGAAGCTTGCTAAGTCCCCAGCAGTTCCAAGGAACTGCAAATGGGAGTTCCCACCAGCAGCCAGTTGGTGATGGAGCTTGGCAGATGTGCCCAGCTGATGCGAAAATGCAGTGGCCACTCCCAGCCCCCCTTGTAATAGAGCAGGCATCTGAGCCAAATGCACTCAAGTTCTTCTGCCCACCTGTTGGCTTCTCTTGCCCCATAAACCACATGCTACCTACCCTGAATTTGGAATTCAGCATGCCCATTTCAAGGTCATTTTCACAGCTTTTGGCCTTAGATTTGCAGAGTTTTATGAGGCACATCTTGATTCTCATTATGAGATAATAAAATGATTTAGGACTTGGCACTAGGTTAAAAGGAGCAGGTAGAGTTCTTCCTTCATCAAAGTAAGACAGCCAGAGTTTTGCTCGGGCAAATTTCCATTCCACATCTGCGTCCTCCTGCGGAACAAGGGAAACAACAACCCACCATCAAAGGCCATGATTTCACAAAGGAGCTCCATCTGAGCAGCGGAGGTACAGCCTGCAAATTCTGGGAACAGACTTCTAAGCAGGACTTTGTGGACATTCTCTCTCTCTCCAGATGGCACAGAGAAGAGGAGTTTGCTCTCACTCAACCCCTGTGTACCAGTCCCTCTACAGTCTCTCCACCTAACTCGTTGGGAATCACCGCAGCCAGTTCACACAAACTTCCCTTGTTCTCCACTGGGTATGTTCATTAACATTCTCCACCTGCAGTTAACCAGAGAATTTTCCTCACTGCCTCTTAAACAAGTTATCTGTTAATTTTTCTACCTCTGCCAGCTGATCATTAATCACCACTGCGTTAAGGTATTTATTAATCTTTCACAGAAGTGCTGCCCAGTAGAAATGCAGTGTGGACCACAAAGGGGGAGCCCCATGGGCAAGTTTAAATTTTCTACTAGTCCCACTATAAAAAGTAAAAGGGAACAGGTGAAATTAATTTCAGTGACATGTTTTATTGAATTCAATAAATCTAAAGTGTCATCAGTTCGATATGTAATCATTATAAAATGATACTGTGATAGCTTACTATGCTCCTTTCATACTAAAATGCAGCATGAACTTTACACTTACAGCCCCTCTCAATTTGGACTCACTTAAGTGCTTGGTACACACATAAGCCTAGTGACTAGCATATTGGACACACAGTGTTATTTATTAGAAAGTCTATTTCTAGCAGGGCACAGTGGCTCACACCTGTAATCCTAGCATTCTGTAGTCCTAACTCCCACTCAGGAGACCGAGCTGGGTGGTCTGCCTGAACTCAGGAGTTCAAGACCAGCCTGAGCAAGAGTGAGACCCTGTCTCTACCAAAAATAGAAAAATTAGCCAGGCATTGTGGCAGGCCCCTGTAGTCCCAGCTACTGGGGAGGCTGAGGCAGAAAGGTCCCTTGAGCCTAGAGTTTGAGGTTGCTGTGAGCTATGATACCACAGCACTCTACTCCAGGGCAATGGAGTGAGACTGTGTCTCAAAAAAGCAAAAGTCTATTTGTTATTAAAGTGCAGCCAGGGAAGATGTTAAGATGTCTGGCACATGTAATTCAAGATGACTGTGGTTTGTAGGAAGTAAGCCAGTCATGTTCTCCTCTTGGGTGGATTCCAAGGGTTAGATTTAACCCTGCGATCCTTCTGAGCTCACGTCCATGCCAGAGAGTGCTGAGCGGGTCCCTGAGAGGCAGCCCACTTTTCTATAGCCAGCTCCTCAGACCTCTATCCTAGGGGGCAATTTGAGGCTAGGAAAGAGGCCTGGGATGTGGAATCAGACAGGGCTGGGCTCAAACCCCCTTATCAGCTGTGTTCTTAACCAGGTCAATTGCAGGTGGGTGGGGGTGGAGAATCAGTAGGCCGAAACCGGCAGAGGAGGCCATGAGGATCCTAAATAACTCTAAAAAGGCAGGCAGGAGAGAGCTGGGGAGAAAGAGGTTGAGAGCTGGAAAGTGAGATAGAAGGAGGATTTTTTATAGTTACTTTGTTTTTTTCCTTTAAAGATCAAGAGACTTATTTAAATGCTGACAGGAAGGCTTAGGTACAGACAGAGGGGTAATGTGCAGTGGTGGCAGCTCCCAAAGAGGTGACAGACGGGAGGGAAGAGAGTGGGCATGGTGGCTGCCTGCTGGATGTGGCCTCTCCTGCCCAGCAGGGCACATGCGGGGGCGGTGGGAGGGGGCAGGCGCAGGCAAGTCCATGGATTTAGTCAGTACGTGCTTAAGGTCTACGGAGGGAAAAATCGGCATTCTCACGGTAAGACTTATAGACATTACTTCACAGCTCACCATGATTGTGAACACCTGGCATTTCCCAGTAGCACCTCCCATGGTCCAGGGAGGTTGCAAGGGCCCTGGGCTCTCACCTGCCTGGGAAGCAGTTCAGAGCCCAGGATGTGGCTGACTTCCTGGGGGTGGGGAGTGGTACAGAGACCGCTGCTCTGGGCTCCATCTGGTTTTCTTTAAGTGTGGGGAAACAGGCCTAGAAGGCCAAGGGAGACTAGTGACCTACAGCTCATCATCCCATCTAGGTGACCAAATACGTAAAACGCATTAACATATGAATGTTATTTGTCCATCCAAGAAGTGCTCATTTTCCTGGGGGTAGAGGGGCAGGCAGCTGGGGCTTCACTGCCAGCTCACCTCTCCCCTCACCTCCTGCCGCTCCCCCCTGCTCCACCTGCTCTCTTGCAGTGCCAGACACACCACACTGTTTACCCCGTCCTGTCTTGGCACATGCTGGTCCCACTGCTCAGAGTGCTCTTTGTGGTGGGGTGTCAGGGGCTAAAGTGTTTTCTCCTAATGTTCAGTGTTGAAGCTTTACCCCATAGTACCTTAGAATGTGACAGAGTTTGGAGATGGAGCCTTTAAAGGGGGGAGTAAGGTCAAAAGAAGTCAGAGAGCTTGGGACCCTGGTGGGAAGGACATTGTGAGGACATAGCAGAAGGCGGCCATCTGTAAGCTAAACAGAGAGGCCTCAGGAGAAACCCACCTGTTGATCTTGGACTTTTAGCCTCTAGAAGGATGAGGAAATTAATTTCCGATGCTTAAGGCACACAGTCTGTGGTGTTTGTAATGAAAGGTCCAGCAAACTAGTACATGGGGATCTTTATTTTTTGTCTATATGAGAAATACACAAATGTTTTGTAATTTAAGGACAGAGGTGCACCAAGGAAATGTGGAAGTCCCATTTGGAATCCCCTCTCTCCTCTCCCTTCCCCACAGTGCCCTGGTCCAGAGTGGGGTGGCCTCCTGGGAGGTCTTTGTTCTGCCTTTTCTTTCTGTATGTTTCCACTGGTGATGGAGCTGAGGTTTACCTGTATGTGATTTTCTACAACTTACATTTTTCACTTGATGATATCTTGGGGATTTTTCCCTGTTAGTACAAACAAGTCTTTCTCAGTATGTACACGGTATTCTATAAATTAATCTGAAGTGTGACTATATCACAGTTTATCTAAACATTCTGATATTGATCGGCTACTTTGAAGTTTTTTTCTTTAATGAACATTTATGTAAGATCATATTCACATATGGATCTGTTCCTGGAATTGGACTTGTTGAGTCAATGGGTCAGTGCCTTTTATTTTGTTTTATGTTTTAGTTTATTTATTTAACTTTTTAATAGGTAAAGCCGTAGCATGACTTATAAAGCATAAAAAAGAAAAAAAGAAAGGGATTCCACCCACCATGCTCTCACCCCCATTTCCCACAACTGCCCCTGTGATACCTTTCTTGTAGAAGTTTGTTCTTTTTTTTTCTTAAATTAAATCATAGCTGTGTACATTAATACTATCATGGGGTACAGTGTGCTGTTTCTATATACAGTTTGAAATACATTCATCCAACTGGTTAACATAGCCTTCATGTCATTTTCTTAGTTATTATATTAAGACATTTATATTCTACATTTAGAGAGATTCACATGTACCTTACTGGATGTGCCATAGGTGTGATCCCACTAATCACCCTCCCTTCACCTATCCTCCCCCCCTCCTCCCTTCCCTGTCCCCTTTCCCCATTTGAAAGTTTGTTCTTCTTCAAGTACTTATACAATCACAAATGAATTTCCATTCCCTTCCCTTTCTCTCTTACACAAGAGAGAGTACACTATATGAATTGTTCTACAACTTGATTTTTTTACTCCTAACACTATAGCTTGGTAGTCTTTCCCCATCAGCACACAGAGAACCTCTTCATCCTTTTTTTATAAAATTTTACATTATCCCAGAAGGGACTGTACCTAACAAATTCAAAAATTGTGACCTGGTTGTTGTGCTCTCACAATAACCTGAAATAAAAATAAAATAAAATACAGAATAAAAGTAAAAAATAAAAATTAAAAAATTTATGTTATCCCATTGTTCAAATGCATCATAATCTATTTAGATTTTTTTTTTTATTAATAGATAGGATCTTGCTCTGTTGCACAGGCCGGAATGTAGTAGTAAGATCATAGCTCACTGTAGCCTCAACTGCTGGGCTCAAGGGAGCCTATAGCCTCAGCTTCCTCAGTACCTGGGACTACAGGCATGTGCCACTATGCATGGCTAAGTAAAAAAAAAAAAAAAAAAAAATTAGAGATGGGAGGTGTCTCACTATGTTGTCCAGGTTGGTCTTGAACTGCTGGCCTCAAGTGCTCCTATAGCCTCAGTCCCTGGAAGTGCTAAGATTGTAGGCATGAGTCACCACACCTGGCCTAGATTCTTATTAATGCTCATTTAGTTTGTTTTTAATTTCTTGCTATTGAAAACAAGGCTACAATCAATATCTTATGGTTTTTGTGCTTTACATTTTGATAAATTGCCTCCTAATACATTCTCTTGACTCCTTTATCTGTCTAGCAAACTCGTTCTCATCTTAAATGGTCTTTAAGCATCACCTTAGGAAGCTCCCTGCACCCACTGTCCATCACTGTCTTTGCTTTGAGCCCCAGGCCCCTGGCTGTACTGGCCTCTGGGCATTGTGATTTGCTGACTGTCCTATTTGCCTTGCTCACCAGGTAGACTGTGAGTTCCTTGAGGGCAGGAACTCTACCATCACTGCCTAGCATAGGTTCAGCACACAGTAGGTACGTAACAAATGACAAGAGGCAAAAGGGGACTGTGGGCTAAAAGTCATTCTGGTTGCCATGGGTCACCTGCACGGTGTCCTGAGAGGACACATGTGAAAGAGTGTTCATGAGCCCAGTTCTTTCTGCTATCGTTGGGCCATTTTGTGTTGTGGTGGGGCTGGGGAGGCCATGTGGCAAACTGACCAGAAGCTCTTTTGAAGCTGCCAGGAAGAAGACCTGGGGTTCGTTGTTCTGGCTGCACGTTTGGTAACACAAGTGTTCCTCACATCATTCCCCTTGTTGCTGAAACAGCAATGCAAATTCGACCAAGGCAGAGAGCATCTTCCAGGAACCCGCCTTACCTCGATTTCCTGATAGGAGTTGTTGATCATGGCTATCAGCATATTGAGCAGCACAACCACCATCGTGACGTTGTAAACGCCGTAGAGAACGTAGCCGATGTTCTCGATGAATTTGTGGTCATATTTCAGCACCACTGAGATGACTTCAGATAAGCCGAATATGGACCAAAATAAAGTTTTAAAACTTTCTTCAACCCTACAAGGAAACAGACAGTTTTTCACACAGTTTGCATTAGCTCACAGGTTTACAATGAAAGTTGTCATTGCCCAGTGGAGTGGGACTGGGCTGGGGCTGGTGGGTGGTGCCTACATTCTGGAATCTTGCAATATTCAGATTTCTAAGTAGACTTTGAAAGAATATTATACATGGCAGGCGCTTTCTGTTTTCACAGACTCTTGGCTGTGGTATCATTTTTTATCTTGCTGTAATTAAACATTTAAAATTAAACACCAGGGCAAATGTTTGTTCTTGCACGTCATTAGCCTCAGCAAGCACACGCTTCCTTTAGCGGACTCCTCAGCAGCTTTTTTCAGAGTCCACAGTGTCACGTGAAGGGGAGCTGTGGCAGCACCCCAGGGAAGCAGGTGTGTCCACACATGGAGCTGGCACCTTTGGGGCCTGGTCCTCGGCACAGAGCTTCACTCAAGCCTCATGACCACCTCTGCCATGGGCTCCTTTGCCTCCATCTTACACGCCCATCTTACACACATCTTACACGTGTATTAAGTCCTCTCCACTGGAGGGGGGAAGGTGGTGGTTCCAGGTGCTTCAAATTCACCAGGTAGCTGTGCAAACCTCCCCTTGCAGCTCCCTCAGGGAGATGCTGCATGTGCTTTGAGGGAAATTCAGGTAAGATCTTGTTTTTAGGAAATTGCTCTTTGACCCTTTGGAGACTGATGTTACTGAAATACAATGATTTTAAGAATAAGTCCCAAGCACACTCCATAATCCATAATTTATGGCCACAACCCTGTATCGGGTTGATGGCATAGAATCCAATCAGAGAGATGGGTTTGGGCTGGCTGGTTTAGGCCACACAGATGCATCTGGTAACAACTGAATGGTTAAGTGCAGCTCCTTGAGTTTGCATCCAGATTTTTGATACCATTATGAGAAAGTACTTTTTTTCTTCTCTTTAACATTTCAGGTTTTCAACACTCACCCACAAATGGCCAGGATTAGCTAGATCTCAAAAAAAAAAAAGTCAGCATTTCTCAAGGATTGGTATTTATTTGACAAGATGTACAAAAATACTAGTACTCGTCACTTGGGCTAAAAATCCAACTCTTGACTCGCATGAATTTGCAGCTCCCTGAGTGTAGTTGTGTGTGTGTGTGTGTGCGCATGTCGAGCCAGTGGTTTGGCTTGTTCCCTCTGCACCTCAGAGTCTGAAAAACTGATGTTTTAAGTGGGTTTGGGTTGTCACTGTTTGTTTTTGGTTTCTTTTAAAACTGTGAGTTTGGAACATTTAATTCATTTTAGTGTTAGCGAGAAGGAACTTAGTTGGGGGTGGAGAAGTAATGACTAGGTATTAAGCCATTATCGTGGAGCTTCGGCTCCTGATGCTATTCTGGGAGCGGGAAAACGGTTTCCTTATGCGAGATGCTATCCACCATGAGGCATGATTCACTGAGGTGCTGTCTCCCGTTATGAAACAGTCTTTTGGTTGTCAGCCTTGTAGGAGAGAACAGCGGCAAGGAGAACCCAAAGCCCGTGTGTTGTGTGAGCCCCAAATATCAAACTGGGAAGAAACAGCAGGACGTGATCTGTCTGGCAGTTAGTTGTTCCCTCCCTGCAGGATCAGGTGAAAACCAGAGGACACTCTGTCTGAGACGGGGGGGGGGGGGGGGGGCCGGCCCACACAACCGGGGGTGGCACCCCCAAAGGAATTGAAAATTGCTGCGGGGAGATTTTTTAACCCAAATAAACATTACTTTTTTAATTTGGAAAACCCCCCAAAAATT
>CAUYQV010062080.1:0-23503 GCA_963574575.1 Galagoides demidoff
GCCTGTGGTCCCAGCTACTTGGGAGGCGGAGGCAGGAGACTCGCTTGAGCCCAGGAGTTGGAGGTTGCTATGAGCTGTGATGCCATGGCACTCTACCCTGGGGGATAGCTTGAGGCTCTGTCTCAAAAAAAAAAAAAAAAAGCTATTCTTAAGTTGAGAAACACTATATATTGATATATTATAGCCATTTCTTAGAGACATTATGCATATTAGTAGGCTGCATTTAATGCAGTTTTTCCCGGTTTATTTACCTATGGAATAAGTCTTTTTTCTTTTTAAGGGAACATAAACTAATAGCTTTTAGAACTGATGTTTCTAGGAGCAGACTTTAGAAAATGCAACTCTGGCCGTATGTTACTAGTGACCCGTCTAGTTGTGCTGGGTTGCTCAATGTTGACAGAACCGTTGAGGAGACTGGAGTGTACATGTGGCAAGCTCATGTCACAAATTCATGGGATGGGCACAGCTTCCACTCTGTTGATTTCAATTTGATCTGAAGCCTGGAATGACATCGATACTCCACTCTAACAAAAGATCCGTTGGCCCTCTGTGATGCAGCTTTCCACATTTTGGTCTATCAAGCATTATTTGTCAATATCCTGCTGAGCTTGCTGTAATCTATGACAGCTTGTGGCACTAAATTTCTCAGGAGAACTTTTGACCATGGGTAGGATTTCCCTTAGTAGACAACCTAGCAGCAAGATCTTGACCTCTGATGGCACTGAGTAACAGCTGCCATTGAACCCGGAAGGAAGCAGTTAAACTGAGGGCTGGTGCTTCTAAGCAGGAATACTAACAAAGGCAGAGCCGCAACTGTCTATGTTTGATAATACTTTACACAAGAAATAACTGCAATTATGTTCATACCTGACGAGGACACCAAGGTCTTTTCCAAATCCTCATTCTCTGATCAGATGAAGAAATACAGTGCTTTACATGTGCATAAACTTTATCATTTTGTTCCATAGTTGCTGTCATATTTTATGAGCCAGCCGTTTAACCTCTTCGTACTGTATTTTTCACCTATGGAAAATTAGTACATTGTAGTAGGAGTCTCTAAGATCACCTCCAGCTTTAAAATTCCAATATTCTTTTGT
Organism: Galagoides demidoff; assembly: GCA_963574575.1. NCBI lineage: Eukaryota > Metazoa > Chordata > Mammalia > Primates > Galagidae > Galagoides > Galagoides demidoff. The sequence goes on from CAUYQV010062080.1 coordinate 1,098, forward strand.
AGGCTGGGTGTGGCGGCTCATGCCTGCAATCCTAGCACCCTTGAGAGGCTGAGGCTGGTGGAGCAGCTAAGCTCAAGAGTTCAAGAAATGCAGCCTGAGCAAAGCCAGACCCTGTCTCTACTAAAAATAGAAAAGCTAGCCAGGTGTGGTGGTGCACACCTGTAGTCCCATCAACTTGGCAGGCTGAGACAAGAAAATTACTTGAGCCCAAGAGTTTGAGGTTGCTGTGAGCTAAGATGATGCCATGGCACTCTATCCAGGGTAACTGAGTGACACCCTCTCTCAAAAAACAAACAAAACAACAACAACAAAAAACATGGCTCGGTGTCCATAGCTCAGGAGTTAGGGTGCTGGCCACATACCTTGGGATTAGCAGGTTCAAACCTGGCCTGGGCCTGCTAAACAACAATGACAACTGCAATAAAAAAAAAAAAAAAACTAGCCGTGAGTTATGGCTGGCACCTGTAGTCCTAGCTACTTGGAAGGCTGAGGCAAGAGAATCACTCAAGCCCAAAAGTTTGAGTTTTCTGTGAGCTGTGATGTTATCGCACTCTACAGAGGGCAACATAGTGAAACTGTCTCAAAACAAAAATAAAAACACACAAATATTCTTGTTACCCCTACAAAAATCTCTTCAAAATAAATAGAGCAGCTATTATTTTGAAGAAATGTAAAGCAGAACCCAGAATAGGTAACTGATTTGTCCATGTTTGGAACAAGATTTTTTTTTTTGAGACAGAGTCTCACTTTGTCACTTGCGGTAGAGTGCCATAGTGTCACAGCTCACAGCAACCTCCAACTCTTGGGCTTGGATGATTCTCTCACCTCAGCCTCCCAAGTAGCTGGGAGTATAGGCGCCTGCCACAACACCTGGCTATTTTTGTTGCAGTTGTCACTGCTGTTTTAGTTGGCTAGGGCTGGGTTTGAACCCACCACCCTCAGTATATGGGGCTGGCGCCCTACCCACTGAGCCACAGGCGCTGCCCCATGGAACAAGATTTTACAAGCAAGATTTAAAAACCAGGCCTTCAAAATCCTGTCAAATATCTTTTTCCATGATTACAGTCTAAATACTCAAAATTCTATAAAATGTCTTAAATTTATAACGCCTTTAAAAGTCTTCCTTTTAAGTACATAATCACATATTTATTTTAGGTATGTAGTCACGTACTATTTATGTTAAAATGTTAACATCAACTTGAAAATATCATTTTTTTAAACCCAAGGAAAAAAAAGCATAATTGTACTACATCCACATGACAATTATTTTAATGTATTTGGTTTTCCTGGAACTGTTGTTTATATGTCTATCTATGCAAAGTTATATGTATGTGGCATATCAAATTTGTATTAATAGTAATTTCATTACCATTGGCCACATGAAACATCAGTTTCTAGGTATAATGTTGATAGCACACAATCACATGGATCTGAAGGGAGGGGAAAGTTACTATGATTATCAAACAGGGAGGGGGCGACTGTTATCTCCTATTGTAAGTAAGTGTACTTGGCAAGGGGTGAAGAGCACTTAAAAGAGATTCTGTAGTCTATTATGATTATGCTTTCAGATCATATCTGGCTTTAAAATCTCATGGTTAGAATCATTCCTTTTGTTTGCATTAAAAAAGAGAGGAAGAGGCCAGGTGCTGTGCCTCACACTGGTAATCCTAGCACTCTGGGAGGCTGAGGCTGGTGGAGTGCTTGAGCTCAGGAGGTTGAGACTACCCTCAGCAAGAGTGAGAACCCTATCTCTAAAAAATAGCTGGGAATTTTCGCAAGTAGGGGAGGCTGAGGCAAGAGGATCACTTGAGCCCAAAAGTTTGAGGTTGCTGTGAGCTATGACACCAAGGCACTCTACTAAGGATGACAAAGTGGTACTCTGTCTCAAAAAAAAAAAAAAACCAACAAGAACAACAACAAAATAAGTTAGTGATTTCATTTAGGGAGTTTTCATCCTTCGGAAATAGCATATAAGGCATCCCACAGAAATCTTTTTTTTTGTTTTTTTTTTGTTTTTAGAGACAGAGTCTCACTTTATTGCCCTCAGTAGAGTACTGTGGCGTCACACATCAACCTCCAACTCCTGGGATTAGGAGATTCTCTCACCTCAGTCTCCAAGTAACTGGGACTACAGGCGCCTGCCACAACATCAGGCTATTTTTTGTTGCAGTTTTGGCCAGGGCCTGGTTCGAACCCGCCACCCTGGGTATATGAAGCCAGTGCCCTACTCACTGAGCCACAGGTGCCGCCAGCATCCCACAGACATCTTATTTACCAATTGGAAATATATTTAAGTATGATAATTGATAATGGATGATTATCTATTTAATGAAATACTACATTAGAATAATAGTCATGCTTGGCGCCTGTGGCTCAAGTGGCTAAGGCGCCAGCCACATACACCTAAGATGGCGGGTTCAAATCCAGCCCAGCCACCAAACAACAATGACAGTTGCAACCAAAAAATAGCTGGGAGTTGTGGCGGGCGCCTGTAGTCCCAGCTACTTGGGAGGTGGAATAAGGAGACTTGCTTGAGTCCAGGAGTTGGAGGTTGCTGTGAGCTGTGATGCCACAGCACTCTACCCAGGGGGACAGCGTGAGGCTCTGTCTCAAAAAAAGAAAGAAAGAATAATGGTCACATGACAACATGAAAACCCACATAATTTGCAATAAAATTCATAATTTAATATTATTTGCTTAGCTCAAGAAATTGAATAGCAAAAGAGCAAAAGTTTTTTTTTTTTATTAATTGATTTCTGTATACATTGATGCAAACATGGGGTACATTGTACTGTTTCATATACAATTTGAAACAACTTCATCAAGCTGGTTAACATAACTTTCATGTCATTTGGTTAATCATTGTATCAACACATTTATATTCTAGTTCTAGAAAAGTTCACTTGGTTTTTTTTTTTTCTTTTAGACAGAGTCTCATTATGTCGCCCAGAGTAGAGCACTGTGGCGTCATAGCTCACAGCAACCTCCAACTCTTGGGTTTAAGAGATTCTCTTGCCTCAGCCTCCCAAGTAGCTGGGACTACAGGCCCCCCAGGTCCTGCCCCACACCCCACCACAACCCTCGGCTATTTTTTTGGTTGTAGTTGTTTAGCTATTGTTGGCTGTCCCAGGCCGAGTACGAACCTGCCACCCTTGGTGTATGTGGCTGGTGCCGTAACCACTGTGCTGTGGGTGCTGAGCTGCAAAACTTTACATAATTGAGTATTCTTGCTAAATTATATATGAGGAAAAACTATATATAATTATAAAAGGCACCTGTGAGAATTCTTATGTTTATGATACGGATTAACAGTTACCATGTTTATGAATATAGATCTACTGTTAACTTCTTTGGGGCTCATTATCCTTGAAGCAAATTCTAATAAAAATTACCTAAATGTCAAAGTTCTTCTTTAGCTAACTGTAAAGGAGAACCTTGTCTAGATGCAAATATTTCCAGTATGAACAATAACTACAAATTAAATTACTCTTATAATATGGTTAAGGTAATCAGTGGAGCCTGAGTCATAGATCAGGAAGAAAAAGAAAAATGTTAATAATATAGAATAGAATTATACACTCTTCAATTCAATTTTCCAACCTACAGGCATTCACAGACCAGAGCACAAATCTACTTATAGCCCCTACTTGCTTATCTAAATGGTATTTTATTAACTTACACATTTTCTCCATTTGTTTGCTTCCTCTCCCTCATACTCTTTGAGACCAAAATCAAGACAGGTATTTTCTTAAATATATGTAATGCTAAATTTTTTAAAAAAGCAAGATATAAATTTCTTTATGCTAATTAAGCTATGTCAAAGTATGTGTGCTAAGATCAAAGATTATAAAGGAACAAACAAAAATGAAATATTTTAACAATGAGATTATGAGCTTTTTAATCTTTTCAATATTTGTAGTTGTTATACTGCTTTACAAAAAGAAGCTCAGTGGTTACGGAGCCAGCCACATACATGGAGGCTGGTGGGTTTGAGCCCTGTCTGGGCCTGCCAAACAACGACAACTACAATTAAAAAAAAAATTTGGGTGTTGTGGCAGGTGCCTGTAGGTCCAGCTACTTGGGAGGCTGAGGCAAGAGATTTGCTGAAGCCCAAGAATTTGAGGTTGCTGTAAGCTGTGATGCTATAGCACTCTACCAAGGGTGACATAGTGAGACTCTGTCTCAAAAAAAAAAAAGAAAAAAAAGGAGGAAATATTTTTAAAAGTTTTCTCTTTGTAAGTGTCTGGTGCATGCAATTTTGTCCCCTCTGGAAAGGTACTTTGTACATAGTAGGTGTGCAACACAGACTTGTTCAGTAAGTGTACAAAATGGCAACTAAAATTGCTGGCAGATTTCCTTTAGGGAGAAGCCAGATAGTGGCAATTGCTTTGGTGAGGTACGAATAAAATAAGTCAGTGTTTACTCATCCACCTGCCCAGCCGTTTCTGATTACCTACCCCTGTTTCTCCTTGAGCTAGATTTACAGGTTTATTAGGAGGGTGTCCACACCACTTATTGTCTACTTCTGAGAGTGAAAAGAAAAGCTGTTAATAAATATGTTGACTTCTTAGATATGACACCCAAAACAAAAGCAACTAAGGGGAAAAAAAGGAAACAGATAAATTGGTGTGCAGAAGATGAGTTAAATTAGGCTTTCTTACCTGAAGGCCATGACGTTTTGAAGGCCAATTGTTTTGAAAACCTTGAGTAAGCGGGTTTGGAACCACTGTTGTTCTGGCTACTATGTCAGCCCTAAGGTTTACACCTGTGGGGGAAAGAAGCTTCCCCTGCTAGCTGGCCTGCCACCATGGGCTAAAGGGAGGTGGATATCCCCCCTGCTCACTGGCTGCTGGGAGCTGAATAAAGGACACGTCATACCAACCTTGGGCTCCTCGGTTATTTTTCGTTTTGTCCAAATCCAGTACAAACCTTTTTGGCCTCAACCATTGGCACTGCAATTGGACTTCATTCAAATTAGAAACTTTTGTGATTCAAAGGACATTATATATAAAAAAAAAAGATAACCCATAAATGAGAAGAAAAATTTGCACATCATTTATCTGATAAGAGTCTAGTGTCTAGAGGCTGGGCGCTGTTGCTCAGTGGTTAGTATGTACTAGCCCTGCACACTGGGCACTAGGGGTGGAAGGTTCAAGCCTCACCTGGGCCAGAGTAACAACAACAACAACAAAAATAAAGAGTCTAGTATTTAGAATAAAGAAAGAACTCATAATCAATGAGAAATGCAATTAAAAAACAAGCAAAGGATTTGAATGAACATTTCTTGGGTAAGCACATGAAAATATATTTTTCATTATATTTTCATTATATTCCTTAACATTGTTAGTCATTAAGGAAATGTAAAACCACAATGAGATACCCAGTAGGTTGGCTATAATTTAAAAAATATGGAAAACACAGGTTTTGGTGAGGACCTAGAGAAATTGGATCTCTCATACACCACTAGCAAAAATGTAAAATGATGTTTTGGAAAACAGTTTGGCAGTTCCTCAAACTCTTAAGCATACAGTTACCAAATGACCCCAAAATCCCATTTCTAGGTATATTGCCAGTGCATGGTGACTTGCCCCAAGGTAAGTGATGATAAGTGGTGGTAACAGCAGGAGTACACACAACCACAGTTATTGTACAATGATATAAATGGCATTGCATGCTACAGAGAAATCTTTCATGAAAGGAAGAGTCAACTTATATAGCAAACTTCACTGTTGTCTTATTTTAAGAAATTAAGCCTGGGCAACATAGTGAGACCCCATCTCTACCAACAACAAGAAAATTAGCTAGTGTGGTGATACACACTTATAGTCCTACCTACTTGGGAGGCTGAGGCAGGAGGATCGCTTGAGCCCAGTAAGTAGTTCACGGCTGCAGTGAGCTATGATCATGTCACTGCATTCCAGGCTGGGTAACAGAGTGAGATTTTGTTGAAAAGAGATAAGAAAATTGTCATAGCCACCAACCTTCAGCAACTACTCCCCTGATCACACACTAGCCATCAACATCAAGGCAAGACCCTCCACCAGCAAAAAGATGATAAGGCACCAAAGGCTTAGATAATTGTTATCATTTTTTGGCAATAAAATATTTAAAAAAATTTTTTTTTTGGAGAAAAAGTCTTGCCTTATCGCCCAGGCTTGAATTCTTGAGCTCAAGCAATCTTCTCACCTCAGCCTTCTGAGTAGTTGGAAATACAAATGTGTGCCACTGTGCCTGATTTATTTATTTATCTATTTATTTACTTATTTATTTTTGAAACATAGTCTCATGTTATCCTGCATGGAGTGTCATGGCATCATAGCTCATATCATCCTTAAACTCTTGGGCTCTAGTTCCTCTTGCTTCAGCCTCCTGAGTAGCTGGGACTACAGGCGCCTGCCACAATGTTTAATGAATTTTCCATTTTTTGTAGAGATGGAGTCTCGATTTTACTCAGGCTGGTCTTGAACTCTTGAGGTCAAGAAATCCAACCACCTCGGCCTCCCAGAATGCTAGGATTATAGGCATGAATCACTGCACCCAGCCCTGGCTGATTTATTCTTATTTATGTATTTATTTATTTGTTTTTGAGACAGAGCCTCTAGCTGTCCGCTGGGTAGAGTGCAGTGGCATCACAGCTCACAGCAACCTCCAAATCCTGAGCTCAAGTGAGTCTCCTGCCACTGCCTCCCCAAGTAGCTGGGACCACAGGCACCCACTACAACGCCCAGCTATTTTTTGGTTGTAGCCATTGTTGTTTGGTGGGCCCAGGCTGGATTTGAACCCGCCAGCTCAGGTGTATGTGGCTGGCACCTTATCCACTTGAGCCACAGGCGCTGAGCCTATTCTTTTTTATTTTTAGAGGTGGGTCTCACTATGTTCCCCAGCTGGTCTCTAATTTCTGGTCTCAAATGATCCTCCCACTTCAGCCTCCTGAGTAGTTAGGATTACAGGCATGAGCCTATACGGTTGCAGTGCAACTGGCTAGTGATAAAGTCTTTTGCTGTTGTTGAGACACAGTCTCACTATGTAGCCCTCAATAGAGTGCTGTGGCGTCACAGCTCACAGCAACCTCAAACTCTTGGGCTTAAGTGGTTCTTGTGCCTCAGCCTCCCAAGTAGCTGGGACTAGAAATGCCTACCACAACACCTGGCTATTTGCTTGTTGCTGTTGTTATTGTTGTTTAGCTGGCCCAGGCTGGGCTCAAACCTGCCAGCCTCAGTGCATGTGGCTCATGCTGTAATCCCTGTGCTACTGGCGCTGGGCTGATAGTCTTTTTAAATTAGGGTATATACATTTTTTAAAGACATACTCTATTTTATATTTAATAAACTGTGTAAACATTACTTTTATATACTCTGAGTAATCAAAGTGTGACTCACTTTATTGCAATGGCCTGGACCCAAACCTGCAATGTCCCTGAGGTATGCCTGTATTGACTGGCGAAATGGTATATCCATATAACAGAATGTCATTTGGTTATGAAAAGGAATGAAGTTCTCATACAACATGGATGAACCTTAAAACCCTTATACTAAGTGAAAGAAGCTGGAGGCAAATGCCAAACATTGTAAGATTCCACTTATTGAAATGTCCAGAATAGTTAAATCAATAGAGACCAAAAATAGATTAGTGGTTGCTAGAGGCTGAAGGTAGGGAGGAAATGGGAAGTGACTGTAATGGGTACAGGGTTTCATTTTAGATGACAGAAATGTTCTGTAATTAGGCAATGATATAACCTTGTACGACCTTTTTGCAATATTGTACAACCAAAGAATATTGAACAACCTTGTGAATACTAAAAATAATTGAATTATATATGTTAAAGTTGTGAATTTTGTGGCATGCAAAGTATACATTTTGCATAAATTAATAGGTTGTGACAATGGGATGAACTGGAACTGAGTGTTTAGTCATCCAAGATTAGGGACTCAATGCATATTTGATTCTCAAAGGTAAATAATTGGAGAAATCTGGGTTAGAAAAGATGTCAAAATGTTCTCAGAACACAATGTTTAAATAGGAAATCTAAAACTTTAAAGGAGAGGCTATAATAATATTACATGTGGCTTCCAGGTTATCTCAGTTTTGCTTCGTTTTGCCATAATAATATGAAGCCGACATCCGTGGTTCCATTTGCTTTGTATCACCACCTTTTACTTTATCTTCCCCAAACAATATTCAGCCTTAATTAGTGTTTCAGTTGTGTTAACATCCTTTCCATTTCTCAATATTTTTGCTTTTTCTCCCAAATAATATTCAGCCTAAAGTTAGCCTTGTAATTCCATTCACCTGCCTTCTCTCATTGCCCTAAAACTTTTGGGCACTTCTCAGTGCCCTGTCTCTGTTGGAATATAAGCACCTCTAGGCCCTTTCTGCTTTTCTGTTTCCCAGAATCAGCTTGCAGATTCTCCTACAAATCCCAGGTTATCCCCTAAAATATTCTATTGTTGATAAACTTTCCTCTACTGCTAACCTTTTCCTAAGGGTCCTTTGATCTCTTTGCTTCATCTAGTCTGTTATCTCCTGGCTGATTTTATTCCTTCCATGTCCAGTTTGGATCATGAGGTCAGTTGTATCAGCTACTGTCTTACTAACATTCACAATCCCTTCCACTACATGACCTAAATATATTGCATCTCTTCTGGCAACCCCTAAATGTGGATTAACCCAACCATCTGCTTTTTTCCAATCTGCTCTTGGGCTGCCAAGAAAGTTACATAACCTTGGTTCCTAATTTACTGCATTATTTATGATTTAGCCTCAGCAAGTTGGCTCAATTACCCATTTCCCATGGTGGCTATGTCAAACATTCACTACTGTCTTCAAGCCACTATTCCATGCCATCCTCTTTTCTCCCAGATGATCAAGTTTTACATTTTGCTGCAAAAGTAGATGGCACCATGTATGAACTCTGTCAGAGCTCGCCTTTTCATCCTAAACTCAGCCATCTTTTTCCTCCTAACTTAGAGGAGACCCCATTTTCCCAAAGCATCCTGTTTACCTATGTTTTTGATATAGGAGTTTGCTCTGTAAGTTATTGCCTTGCTTTCTGCAATTTTCTCTACTTACTTCCTCTAAAAATATGCTAAAATTTTTGCATCTTAAAAAAAAAAATCCCTTAGCAGGGCATGGTGACTTATGCCTGTAATCCTGGCACTTTGGGAGGCTGAGTCAGGTGGATTGTTTGAGCTCAGGAGTTCAAGAGGAGTTCAAGACTAGCCTGAGCAAGAACAAGATGCTTTCTCTACTGAAAATAGAAAAATTAGCCAGGTGTTGCGGTGGGTGCCTGTAGTCCCGCCACAATGGTTGCTGTGACGCTACGGCACTCTATCCAGGGTGACAGAATGAGACTTTGTCTCAAAAAAAAAAAAAAAAAATATATATATATATATATATGTGTGTGTGTGTGTGTGTGTATACATATATATCCCTTAATACTGCCCTTCTATGAAACTACTGCTCTTCTATTTCCTTCCCTTAAGAATAGTCTACACTTACTATATTTTTTAAAGTCCTATTCAACTGTCAAAATATTTGGTTTATGTAATTTCAATGCACCTGCACTTAATAATATTCATAGTGACCTCCTACTCATCAATTCCAATGGCTTTTTATTTTATTTATTTATCTATTTATTTGAGACAGAGTCTCACTATATTGCCCTGGGTAGAGTGCCATGGCATCACACCTCATAGCAACCTCAAACTCTTGGGCTTAAGTAATTCTCTTGCCTCAGCTTCCCAAGTAGCTGGGACTATAGGCGCCTGCAACAACGCCCAGCTACTTTTGGTTGTAGTTGTCACTGCCGTTTGGCAGGCCTGGGCTGGATTTCACAGTGACTGATGGTTTAAAATTTAATCATTGCTTAAAGATTGTCATATACATATTGCTTAAAGATTGTCATATACATACATGAATGGATTAACAGAATATGGTATATGCATGTCATGGAGTATTACTCAGCCATAAAGAAAAATGTGATCTAGAACTTTGTGATAACCTGGATGGAACTGGAAATCATTCTTCTAAGTGAAACTTCATAGAAATAGAGAAACAAATACATGTACTCAATACCAGATTGGAACTGATTGATCAACACTTAAGTGCACATATGGAAGTCAATGTCAATGAAAATCAAGCAGGGAGGGGGGGTAGGTGAGGACAGGTAAATTCACACCTATTCAGTAGGGTGAACACTTTGAGTGTGGGGCATGCTTACAACCTTGATTTGTGCAAAAAACAAAGTATATAAAAATGACATGTATACCCCCTAATATCTGAAAAACAAACAAAATTATCACATATTTTTCTCTTTCACTGGTGAACAAAACTTTAAAACTTGCAGTAACTTCTGCCAATTCAGAATTCTGAGAAAATAAGTTATTTTCTTTAGAGGAAGAAGAAGAAAAAGGAAAAGGGATATCATCAATGATGAACGAGGAATGCAGGCACGGCACCTGTAGCACAGTGGTTACGGTGCCAGCCACATATACCGAGGGTGTCAGGTTCAAGCCTGGCCTGGGCCAGCTAAACAACTGCAACAAAAAAATAGCCGGGCATTGTGGCAGGCGCCTGTAGTCCCAGCTACTTAGGAGGTTGAGGCAAGAGAATTGCTTAAGCCCAAGAGTTTGAGGTTGCTGTGAGCTGTGACGCAACAGCACTCTACCGAGAGTGACATAATGAGACTCTGTCTCAAAAAAAAAAAAAAAAAGAAAAGAAAAGAAAGAGGAATGCAGAGTGGCAGCAGCTCTAAGTAGACCTTGCAGACTATGAACAATGGAATCTCCCAGGAAACCTGGAGCTATGAAGTGGCAAAAGGCTGTGGGAAATGCCTCAAGCTCATTCTGTCCTAAAGCTTTTAAAAAGCAAGCGAACACTCACAAGATACAAGAACAATGTCGTTATTTGGATGAATAACTCACAAGAAAGAAACAAGTGTAGTTCAAATGAACGCAAACCTAAACAATTTTTCATTCATCTGATTAAAGTCTATCCAACTTCTTCTAATGTAAAAGATTAAAGATTCAGCTTTCATAGTTCCGCAAAAGGGTCGAGCTGGAAGGGATCTGAGAATTTACCAAGTGCAATTCCTTCTTTTTTGATGAGCTCTGGAAGGACTGAGTAACCCAGTCCATGGGAAAGCTGAGACTCCACCAGAGGCCTCTTGATTCTTGGTTCAGAGATATCACCACTATACAATCAGTCCTCAAATGCTCTTCTGTATAAGAGTCAATGTTGGGGGAAATGACTGTTAAAATGCAGACTCCAAGCCCCTCTCAGAAATTCTGACTTACTTGGTCTGGGATGAGATGCAGGGATTTGCTTTTTTTTTGCACTTTTTGGCTGGGGCTGGGTTTGAACCCGCCACCTCCGGTATAGGGAGCCGGTGCCCTACTCCTTTAAGCCAAAGGCACCACCTGGAATTTGAATTTTTAGCAAGTTTTCATAGTGATTTTTATTCAGGCAGTCCTCAGACTATACTTTGATAGACAACTGGAAAGCTGGACGAATCATGAGGTCACTTAGAAATAGGCTTTTCTCTATACTCAGATGCAGACATCCAGGAATACTTAACTAGCTTAACTGGAAGGGTGGAAGGATCATTTCTCGTATGGACTGTCATTTGGGACTGTTCCTTTTTGTTTTTAATTTTTGAGATAGAGTAGAGAGTGCCATGGCATCATCACAGCTCACAGCAACCTCAAACTTTTGGGTCCAAGTTATCCTCTTGCCTCAGCCTCCTGAGTAGCTGGGACTACGAGGGCTTGTCATGACACCCGGCTAGTTTTTTCTATTTTTTTTCAGTCTAGGCAGGGGTCTTGCTCTTGCTCAGGCTGGTCTTGAACTCCTAAGCTCAAGCAATCCACCTGTCTTGGGAGGCCCGGAGTGCTAGGATTCCAGGAGTGAGTCATAGTGTGCAGGGCCTTTAGGGGTTTTCTTTAAGGACAGAAAGGCACACTGAGCAGAGGCTTTCCTATAAAGTAAGTGAATCTGAGCACACTGGTGAAGTGTAGCAGGCTTATGCACATCCTGGGCCTCTGAAAGGAGAAGGTGGCCAATAGGGGAATGGATTTAAAACTCTGGCAAACCAAGTAACCTCATTCTTAGAAGGAACAGATGAGTAGATAGATAATAAAACAAAATATAGCAAGATGCTAATGGTAGACTCTAGTGGGTTTCTGGATGTTGGGTTCATAATGCTTTCAATTTTTCTGTATGTTTATACCTGTTTCCCCAATTTTTAAAATCTTAAATTCCAAGACAACTGGTGTTTCCACTTACCTTCTCACTTTCTTGACCCATCTATCTGATCCTCTTTTGCTTTGTCATTTTTTTCTCTTCCTCATTTTGCTCTTGATTTGGTTGGAACTCAAATTCCTCATTTTTCACTGTATCATATTTCTAATAGATCTTAATTTTCAAAATTATACTTGGGCAGCGCCTGTGGCACAGTGGGTAGGGTGCTGGCCCCATATACTGAGGGTGGCAGGTTTGAAACCGGCCCTGGCCAAACTTCAACAAAAAAATAGCCAGACATTGTGGTGGGTGCCTGTAGTCCCAGCTACTCTGGAGGCTGAGGCAAGAGAATCACCTAAGCCTAAGAGTTGGAGGTTGCTGTGAGCTGTGATGCCACAGCACTCTACCAAGGGTGACAAAGTAAAACCTTTTCTCAAAAAAAAAAGAAAAAAAAAGAAATTATACTAAAATGCCAGTGCTCTCTTAATTGGATAAAATTTGTCCCATTTCCAAATCTCCGTAGTACTTTTGTTACCTTTCTTTGGGCATATCTAGTTTCTCTGTGTTCCAGTTAACTGTTTTAACATCCCAGTTATATTGAAATCTCCATGAGAATAGAAATTGCCTTTTCTTTTTAGTGTCCTCTTTATACTTAGTGAAGATTGGAAGATTAAATCTTAATTAAATCTTAACTATCATTTTTATAAATAAGACTCAAATCTGCTTGACATTTCTACTTGAGTAAACTTTCAGGTGTCTCAAAACTCAGCATATTAAAATCTAGATTCATCTTCTCCAGCAACCCATACATGAAATATTTTAGAGTGCTTTTTGTTTCTTTTTTTTTTTTCATTTTTGAGACAGAGTCTCACTTTGTTGCCCTCAGTAAGGTTCTGTGGCATCATAGCTCACAGCCACCTCAAACTCTTGAGCTCAGTGATTCTCTTGCCTCAGCCTCCAAAAGTAGCTGGGACTATAGGTCCCACCATAACGTCTGACTGTTTTTAGAGAGGGGGTCTTGCTCTGGCTCAGGCTGGTCTTGAAGCTGTGAACTCAAGCAATCTACTTGCCTCAGCCTCCCAGAGTGCTAGGATTACAGGTATGAGCCACTGCCCCCCCCCTTTTTGAGATAGGGTCTGGCACTGTTGCCCAGGCTAGAGTGCAGTGGCATCAACATCAACTCACTTTAGCCTCAAATTTCTGGGCTCAAGCGATCTTCCTGCTTCAACCTTCAAGGAGCTGAAACTACAGATGCCACCATACTTGGCTATCTTTTTCTATTTTTTGTACAGACAGGATCTCACTATTGCCCAGGCCGGTCTCTAAACTCCTGGCCTTCAGCAATCCTCCCATCTTGGCCTCTCAGAGAGCTAAGATTACAAGCCATGAGCCACTGTGCCTAGCCTCTCCCTTTTCTCTAGCCCCATCACAATCCCAACACAAATCAGATTCTCTGATGTGTGTTTTTCTTCAAAACACCATTTAATATCTCTAGTTATGTTCATTTCCACATTTACAGCCACCAGCCTATTTTAAGGGAGCCCTAATCCCCTTATGTCTGTACTACTCAACAAAACCCTGGTCTTTTGTACCACTGCCACATCAACCCTCCTAAAACTGTTTTAATTATGTCACTCGTCTCTTTAAAAGCCTTTGATGGTACCACGTTACCCATTAGTCCAGATAAACTTTGAAATACCCTCTTCTACTCCTGTGTTAATAGAAATTCTACACATTCTTCAAGGATGGCTCAAGTTGCTATGCATTTTTTTTTTTTTTTTGTAAAGACAGAGTCTCACATCATCACCCTCAGTAGAATACTGTAGTGTCACAGCTCACAGCAACCTCCAACTCCTGGGCTTAGGTGATTCTCTTGCCTCAGCCTACTGAGTAGCTGGGACTACAGGCATCTACCACAATGCCCAGCTATTTTTTTGTTGCAGTTTGGCCGGGGCTGGATTTGAACCTGCTACCCTTGGTATATGGGGCCGGCGCCCTACCCACTGAGCCACAGGCGCCGCCCAGCTATGCATTTTTTAACACATTACCACTCAAGCCAAAAGTGTCTCTGCAGCTATTCTATAACTTATAGACAGGCATTATCCAGACATCGCATACTACTCTGTATATTTCTGTGTCTAACATGTCTACTACTAGATGGTAAATTCCTTGGGATTTGGAGTCCTATCTCACTGACCTGCACATTCTAAAGACTACAACCTTTCAGTGAAGAGCAACTTTACATGATGCTGTATTAAGTAAATGTTAGAAGAACATGTTCAACATTTAGGTTAAAAAAGGCAAGTATGTACACAATAAAAAAGAAAAAAAAGCCTAAGGATTATCTGAATGTAACCAGGAGAAAAGATAATCCGGGCATTTAAGCAAACTAAACTTAAAAGATAATCATGTTTGCTCATAAAGAGACTTAGCTGGGGGCTGTAAAATAAACCAAAATAATGATAGGAATAAAAAGTGTGCCTTAGTCTGTCTATCTACATTAGTATAAAACTTAAGTAAACAATACCTCAAAGTTGGAGCCAAGGCTTACATTTTTGCTAGTTTGGTCAGTTGGTCTCTAAAAAAAAACTCTATATTTTACCCTCAAAAACCCCCATAATTACTTTCCCAGCCCCAAATGTTTATAATAATAATAGCTAATGGTTCTCAGATACTGTTTTATAGGGTATGGTGCATTCTCTACGTAATTTTTTTTTTTTTTTACATTCTGCTAAAAGAATGACGTAATAGGTCAAATTTTATTAAGCTTTTTGAGAGAAAAAGGCTTACTTTAACCCAGTGCAAAGAACTCATTCATATGAAAAGGCCCAGTAAAAAGTAGGGTCGCATTTATCTCAAAGTTGGCTATTTGAATCCATCACCCAGAACCACTTTATTTTGTGATTAAATATAGAAGGGTTTTAATAAAGCTTGTTGCATCAAAATTCATATTTGTAAACAAAATAAAGGCATTTTGTCTCTTAAAAACTTTGTTTTATGAGAAACTCAAATACAGGTTTTCTTAAATGAAATACTTTTTCCCTTCTTTATGTTAAAAATGGTTTGCTTTTTGGACACATTTTCAGGTAAGGAGCTATTACATAAACACAGTTATAGTATATTACAAACAGTAAACTTTATAACAAACCTTAAGAAAATATAAAGTGACCACTCTGATATAATAAAATAGAAACAGCAAGGCCGGTATTTGTGTTGAAACTCAAAAATCCTTCACTTTAGTTTTTCTCCAATTTTTCTGGTGTTATCTAGTGTATTAAAGCAAAGTGTAACTGTATTGAACTTAATTTTTGCGTCTAATGTCTCTATTCTTTAACAACTAAGAAATCAATATAGAAAGTAGAGGCTTGGCTCTGGTAGCACAGTGGTTATGGCAGCAGTCACATACACGGAGGGTGGCGGGTTCAAGCCTGGCATAGGCCAGCTAAAAACACACACACACACATGCAAGCCGGTAGTTTGGCTCAGCGCCTATAGCTCAGTGGCTGGAGCGCCAGCCACATGCCCTGGAGCTGGCAGGTTCAAACACAGCTGGGCCTGCCAAACAACAATGACAACTACAACTGGAAAATGGCTGGGCATTGTGGCAGGCACCTGTGGTCCCAGCTTCTTGGGAGGCTGAGGCAAGGGAATCGCTTAGGCTCAAGAGTTTGAGGTTGCTGTGAGCTGTGATTCTACACACTCTACTGAGGGTAATGAAGTGAGACTCTGTCTCAAAACAAAAACAAAAACAGTAGAGGTATAACTGAACTGCAATCAAGAGTATTCTGGCCACAGACATATCTCCATATTAATTCAGGTAATACTGAAATTACTAAGCATAGACCACAGGCATAGCACTACGGAAATCCTGTGGGAGATTAAAGAGTTTATATTATATTATACTATGTCTTTATTCAATATGACTTATACTCTTGCAGTCAAGACATCTTAATATTAAAAAAATAAAGCCAATGTATACAATTTCTTAAGATACATTGTAAGTGTTCCAAGTGTCTCATAATCATAATGCTAACGAAGGTACCGGTGGGAGAAATACTATGGGTCAGAAAAGATGGACTTGAGCTAGATATTTGGATGATGATGGGTTTAGAGGAGAGCAGAGGGCAATTTAGGTAAGGGCATGAGTAAGGAAAACACAGCTATACTGAAGAATTTCTATATGGCAATAGTGGGAGAAAAGGTTAGAAGGTTGAACTGGAGTCAGACTATAAAACCTTGGTGTAAGCCTTAGAAGTCTGGGCTCCACTCTGAGTAACAATGGTTCTGGGATTCCAGTGTAATCCAGGATTACCTGGGGGAAACCTATTGACTAGACAGATTTTAACTCCTGAGATTCTGATTTTGTATGTTTGGAATGGGCTAGGGAAAAGTGTATCTTTGTACACTGACACACTTTTGAGACACTGCCCTAGGACAAAGGATTAAGAATCCCTAGTATGAGTTTATTGAACATATTCCCAATTCTCCATAAATTCTGACAAATCCTGGAGGTCTCTCCTCAGTCTTTGTGTTATTCAATTTTTCTGCTGTACCTGGCACTTAACTTTGTCACTGTTTACATTTTGAAAGTATCTTTGCTTAACAAGGCCCTTTTCTCACTCTCTCTCCCTCTCTGGTACCTCTATAGTCTCCTCCTCTGGCCTTGTACACTTTGTCCTTTCTTTAGATGTTATTTCTCAAGATTCTGACATTAGTTCTTTATAGTTCTTCCTGAGTGATTTCACTCACTCCTAGGGAGTATGGAGAACCTTGAAGCCAACCTCCAGATTAGACTTCGTTCTGTAGATAAAGAGAAGTTATTAAGTAAGATTTCTAAGCAGTGTAATGTCATAGAGAAAGACATGTTCTAGAAACATTACCTTGGAGATAGTCTACAGGAAAAGTTTAGAAATAGAAGAAACAGGAGTTAGGGAGAATAACTAGGAGACTATCAAAATAACAGTTTAGCCTCGGCACCTGTGGGTCAATCGGCTAAGGCGCCAGCCTCGTACACCTAAGGTGGCGGGTTCGTATTCACAGCCCGGGCCCGCCAAACAACGATGGCTGCAACCAAAAAATAGCCGGGTGCTGTGGTGGGCGCCTGTGGTCCCAGCTACTTGGGAGGCGGAGGCAGGAGACTCGCTTGAGCCCAGGAGTTGGAGGTTGCTATGAGCTGTGATATCATGGCACTCTCCCCAGGGGATAGCTTGAGGCTCCGTCTCAAAAAAAAAAAAAAAACATACGCAAGTCCGTAAACATTATTCACCATATCAACAGAAGCAAAAACTAAGACCGCATGATCCTCTCAATAGTTGCAGAAAAAGCATTTGATACAATCCAGTATCCTTTTCTAATTAGAACACTGAAAAATATAGGCATAGGTGGCACATTTCTGAAACTGATAGAAGCTATCTATGACAAACCCACAGCTAATATTTTACTCAATGGAGTAAAACTGACAGCTTTTCTACTTAAAACTGGAACCAGACAAGGTTGTCCTCTGTTGCTATTACTATGAAACATAGTGCTGGAAGTTCTGGCCAATACAATTAGGCAAGAAAATAAAGGGCATCCAAATGGGAGCAGAGGAGGTCAAACCCTCCCTCCTTGCTGATGATGTGATTTTATACTTAGAGAACCCCAAAGACTCAACCACAAGACTCCTGGAAGTCTCAAAAAATACAGTAACGTCTCAGGATATAAAATCAATGTCCACAAGTCAGTAACCTTTGTATACGCCAGTAACACTGAAGATGAGAGACTAATTAAGGACACAACTCCTTTCACCATAGCATCAAAGAAAATGAAATTACCTAGGAATATACCTAACAAAAGAGGTGAAGGACCTCTATAAAGAAAATTATGAAACCCTAAGGAAAGAAATAGCAGAGGATATTAACAAATGGAAGAACATACCATGCTCATGGCTGGGAAGAATCAACATTGTTAAAAATGTCTATACTTCCCAAAGCAATCTACCAATTCAATGCCATCCCTATTAAAATACCTACATCATACTTTCAAGACTTGGAAAAAAAGATTCTGAGTTTTATATGGAACCAGAAAAAATACTGTATAGCTAAGGCAGTTCTTAGTAATAAAAAGAAACCAAGGAGCATCCGCACACCAGATTTTAGACTGTTCTACAAGGCCATAGTGGTCAAGACAGCATGATACTGGCACAAAAATAGAGACATAGACATTTGGAATTGAATAGAAAACCAGGAAATGAAACTAACATCTTATAACCACCTAATTTTTGATTAACCATACAAGAACATACACTGGGGAAAAGAATCCCTATTTAATAAATGGTGCTGGGAGAATTGGATATTCACATGTAAAAGACTAAAACTGGACCCGCACCTTTCTCTACTCACAAAAATTGATTCAAGATAGATAAAGGACTTAAATTTAAGGCATGAAACAATAAAAATCCTCAAAGAAAGCATAAGAAAAACACTGGAAGATATCGGTCTGGGGAAAGACTTTATGAAGAAGATTGCCATGGCAATTGCAACAACAACAAAAATAAACAAATGGGACTTAATTAAACTGAAAAGCTTCTGTACAACTAAGGAGACAACAACCAAAGCAAACAGACAACCTACCCAATGGGAAAGGATATTTGCATATTTTGAATCAGATAAAAGCTTGATAACTAATATCTGTAGAGAACTCAAATTAATCCCACATGAAAAAAGCCAACAATCCCATATATCAATAGGGAAGAGACATGAATAGAACCTTCTCTAAAGAAGACAGACAAGTGGCTAGCAAACATATGAAAAAATGTCCCTAATTGTCCTAATTATTAGAGAAATGCAAATCAAAACCCACCCTGAGATATCATCTAACACCAGCGAAAATGGTCCACATCACAAAATCTCAAAACTGCACATGCTGGCGTGGATGTGGAGAGAAAGGAACACTTTTACCCTGCTGGTGGGACTGCAAACTAATATAACCCTTTTGGAAGGAAGTATGGAGAACCCTCAAAGAACTCAAGCTAGACCTCCCATTTGATCCTGCAATCCCATTACCAGGCATCTACCCAGAAGGAAAAAAATCCTTTTATCACAAGGACACTAGCCCTAAACTATTTACTGAAGCTCAATTTACAATCGCCAAAATGTAGAAACAGCCTAAATGCCCACCAACCCAGGAATGGATTAACAAGCTGTGGTATATGTACACCATGGAATACTATTCAGCCATTTAAAATAATGGAGACTTTACAGACTTTGTATTAACATGGATGGAAGTGGAACACATTATTCTTAGTAAATCATCACAAGACTGGAGAAGCATGAATCCTATGTATTCGATTTTGATATGAGGACCATTAATGACATGGTGGGGAGTAGGAGAAAGGGAGAGCAGAGAGAGAGAGGAGGAGGGTGGGGGTGGGGGAAAGGAAGAACAGAAAGTGGGAAGGAGGGAGGGGGTGGGGTCTCGGTTGTGACACACTTTTTAGGGGCAAGGCACAATTGTAAAAGGGACTTTACCTAACAAACGCAATCAGTGTAACCTGGTTTCTTGTACCCTCTATGAATCTCCCAACAATAAAAAAAAAAAAAGATACTATGGTCTGAGTATATATTTGTTGCTCAAAAATTCATATGAGAGTTTAACAGGTGATTAGGTCAAGAGAATAGAGCCTTAAGGAGCATGATTAGTGCCCTTATACAAGAGAGTCCAGAGTCATCTTGCCCCTGTGTTGAATAAAAATGAAAACTGACTTCACATATTCTCTGGTAGCCATTAAGTTATAACTATCGCTTTAAGTCACCAGTTTCAATTCGGTAATGAAAATCTTCAGTGCCATGTTATAACCAAAACTTGCTCTTGATAGAAAACTGAAGCTCCATTTCTGTGTCTGCTACAATTGGAAAGCAAGCAGAGGTGTGGTCAGCTTCCCTGTTCCCTTCCAGCCTAGGCTTCCACTCCCTGTCCCCACCACAACTTGCTAAGGGCAGTTTCCAACTCCTCCAGAGTTAGAGCAAGAAGCAGAGAAAGTGTCCCTTTCTTCCTCTGCCTCTTGCTCTAACTCTGGGAAGGTCTCAACCTGACTGATACTGTCATGAGCTGATATCAACACTGACCAAAGACAATTGGCAGGAACGTTCTAGATCTCTAAGTCACTTTCTTAGAATTGACAAGAACAGCTCTCCTTTGACTTGAGAAGACAGAGGAAGCTCAACTGATAATTCTCCTCCATCTTAATTTTTTTCATTTTCCCCATAATGTCACATCAATAGCTCTCTCCACTGACATTACCCTCTAAAGTCATTCCCAAATACCTAATTCCTGCCCTTTGATTACACCCTCAATGTGAGTGGGGTTTTTAATCATCACAATTTCTCCACCTCACACCACACTATCACCTCACACTATCAGAAAATCAGAAACCAGAAAACAAGCACTGGTGAGCATGCAGATAAATAGGAACCCTTGTGCACAATTGATAAAAGTGATGCTGACACTTTGGAAAACAGAACAAAAGTCCCTCAAAAGATTAAAGATAGACAATCCAGCCATTCCACTTCTGGATATAGATCCAAAAGAACTGGAAGCCAAAACTCAGATAGATATTCACACACTCATTTTCATAGCAGAACTATTCACAAAAGCTATCAGGTGGAAATGACCAAGTGTCCATTGATGGGTGAATGAATTAACAAAACCCAGTGTGTCCTAGAGAATATTACTCAGCCTTAAAAAGGAAGGAAATTCTGACATGAAAGAATCTTAAGTGAAGTAAGCAGTCACCAAAAGTTAAACGCTGTGTGAGTCTGCTTACATAAGGTATCTAGAGTAAACAAATTCATACAAACCAAAAGTAGAAAGGTAGAGAGAGGAAAACGGGAAATTAGTATTTAATGGGTATAAAGTTTCAATTAGGAAAGATTGAAAACATTTTCTGGAGATAGATGGTACTGATGGTTATGAAAGAATGTAAATGTACTTAGTACCACTGAATCACACACTTAGAAATGGTTAAGATGGTGAACTGGCTGCTATGTGTATTTTACAATTTTAAAAAATTAAAAATCATAAGGAGTGACAAATCCTTCTGCAACCATCTTCTTTGAAAGTATTTCTATTTTGTAGCAATAGTCAAAACCTCCATGTTAATATCCTGCCACATATTTATCAACCCTAGGCACATTCTAATTCAAAGAGTGCTCAAATATGAAACATGATTTATCTTAGAACCGGCATGATTTTCTTGAAATAACTGAATGCAAAATAAGCCTTCGCTCTAGAAATGACCTTAAACTTTAGTGGCCAGTTTACCTCTCCTGAGACTGTTACCTCATAATTGTCCTCACAGAATATAAGACATTTTTCCTTGGATGCATTTTCACAGCTCCAACTCTCACCAGGCTGATTTAGAAAATTAACTTGTCTCTCTGGAGCCACTTCTGAATTAAAATTAATGTTCCAAGTCCCTTTGACCCACACCCAATCACTCATACACACAAAAGAGAGGAGTTTTGTGCTACAGAAATATTTCCACACTTAGAATTTAAAATAGCATTACCGCAACATTTCCAATTACAGAAACCTTGCCATGGGGGGGAGGGTTGGGGGAGAATAATTGGATGCTTATCCTGAAACAATCTTTAGGGCTGATTTAAAAATCACTGACTCTCATTATTTTTAGCCTGGTCCTAAAATACAATAGAAGGTGCCAGTAGGACACAAGGAAATCCTTGAGGACAATGGTAAGCCGTTCATATTAGGACAAGGGAAGACGTACAGGTGTAATACAAAAAGCATAGATTTTAGCAAATGAAAGATTAGAACATAGTACTGATGAAATCCAGTTACACATACGAATGTGCTGAATGAAACTGTTGACTACAGAGACCCAGGAACAATGAGTCAGCCATGACAGGCAAAATACTGGTTTTACATCATACCCAAAGCAAGAAAACACTAACCGGCTCGGCGCCTGTGGCTCAATCAGCTAAGGCGCCAGCCATGTACACCTAAGGTGGCAGGTTTGAATCCCCAGCCCGGGCCCGCCGAACAACAATGATGGCTGCAACCAAAAAATGGCCAGGCGTTGTGGCAGGCGCCTGTGGTCCCAGCTACTTGGGAGGCGGAGGCAGGAGACTCGCTTGAGCCCAGGAGTTGGAGGTTGCTATGAGCTGTGATGC